>NDGN011489265.1:0-16262 GCA_002564285.1 Tympanoctomys barrerae | reverse complement strand
TTTTGTTGTTGTTGTTAGAAAAGAAAAACTACAGAAACACTGAGTACAAAAATTCTTCATCAAGAAATTCTGTCCATCTACCTGGTTTCTTGCCTACAGTCCACACCAGAGTCTGGAATCCGCCACTTCGAAAGTTTCCACAGCGTGGTCCCTGCCTGCGTGTGGCTGCCGTGGAACAGGGACATGGCCAGGGGGTGTACGGATCCACTGCCAGAATGAAAAACAAATGGGAGCTGTGCTTGGGGGCACCTGTTCCTACTCCTAGCACCGGGGAGGCTGAGGCAAGGAGGATCGCGAGTTCAGGCCCTGCCCCGGGGAAATGAACAAGACCCTATCTGAAAAATTTAAATTAATTAGTTAAAATCATTCTGATTTTAAAATTTGGTTCAATGTGAAGGTTTTGTGTTCAATACTGCAGTTCAATGTGAAGGTTTCGTGTTCAATCTATAGTACCACAAAAACAAACCAAGAAAAAAATACATTAAAAAACCACCAAAAAAAATGAAACATTTCAAAACCTTAATATAAAAACATAATGCAATACTTTAAGCCTTAATTCTTACTACTGATTTCGTGCTGAAGCAGTATTTTGGTTAGCATAAATATAAGAGGTTACAATGAATAAAATGTAAGTTTCTTTTATGGTTGTTATATAATATAGTCTTATATAATATAAATTGCATATGATACATATTAAAATAAAGCCATGTGTTTTTCATCTCTATTAATGTAACTTCTACAAATTGACAATGGCAACAAGTGGGTCAGTGTACACTGGCTCTAAGTGATTGGACTGAAGTGGTCAATCTCAATCTAAAATGCAGTATTTTCCAAAGGTGCTTCTACACTGAGCCCTGATGACATTTCCTGCCTCCTTCACACCTTCGGTGACTCACAAGCTCTGATTTTTCCTTTTATACACAGTGAAGAACAGTTATGCTTCTAAAGATGCATTTCTACTGCATCAGTGGTCCTAAAAACATCTTTAAGGGATAAAAAATAACAATAAAATTAGATACCAAATACAAATGCTGATGGTCCGGGTGCTGGAACTCTCTGAGGCCACACTGCAGTTCATGGTGATGCCCAGCCCAGCCCTGCACCCTGTGAGATCTTGGTCAGTCCACCCTAAAGGTGGTCCCTGAAGGGACACCCTCTCATGATGTGACAAGTACACAGGAAACATCAGGGAAGTTGCAGGCACCCACGGCATTAAGCGGTGTCTGCAACATGACCACTGGGACCACCCCCGCACCACCTCTCTAAGCCTGCTCTTTGGCTACCCAAAGGTTCTCAGATTTCTACTTTGACAGCATTTTCCAGTTAAATCAGAGTTCCTTTCCAGAAAGCATGTCCCCCCAACTGTAACTCTCAGTACGATTCAATCAGCTATCAGCATGCCACAGGGCAGTGCCACGCTGTCGAACAGCCCTGAGCCAGTCCTACAACCGAGGATGGCTATGACAGAAATGGTCAGCTGTCACATCAGGGACGTGCCATCTTTCCCTCAAAAGCCTGCTCTTTAGCCCTGCACAACCTCACTTGACTTCTCCACTGAGCTTACTCTAAATACCTGGGTTGCCTTAAACGCTCCTCTAAATTAACCCAGGACATACACACAAAAGACCAGCCAGGTGGAAATTAAGTATTTTACCAGTAAGAATGAAACTCTGCTCTGAAATGAAATTTTATTTCAACAAAGTCACTAACGCCACTTCACCGGGTTCCCCTGCTATTAGCAGAAGCCACTGGAGAGCAAGACATGCCTGGCTGTGTTCGGACAACACAGGACCGTCTCCTGACACTTCCAACACCCCTGAAGAGACAGGTCAGGGACAAGGACAGCAGGCAGCATCTCAGCTCCACTGACAAAAGACTCTTTGAAGAAAGCCCGATTCAGGTGACTTGCTACAACTTTAAGAATTTAAGTGAAGTCCATGATGTGGGAAAAGAAATGGCATACTATTGCAAAAGGCGCTCTTCATAGGCAATGTCTCTGTCGTCTGTAAGGCCAGGTATCTCTGATAACAAAGCAAGATGGGATGAAATGTAGAGACACAAATCACCATTATCACTGACATTGAGGATCCCCCGCCCCGCAGCCCACCACTGGCTGCAGCCTAGGCTCATTTTATATTACTGGTAGAGAGACAGGAATCACATAAGTTTGGAAAAATAGATTAAATAAAACTGGTTTTTTTCAGTGGAACATCTTCTAAACTCAATATACCAATGAACAGAATAAATCACCAAGGAGGTACTGTATGTATAAATATATTTCGAGGAGAATACAGCGGTGGGGTGCTGGGCTGGCTGCACCCGCCGCCATGTGTTAGAGGTCAAGCTTGGAAAGCCAGGACCACCCTAGGTGCAGCGTCCCCATGGGGAGGGCAAGACACTGCGTGTGACTATGTGGGCTCACCATGGAGATGGAAAGCAGGCACAGGGCCTGCGAGTCCCCACCCAGACAGAGGCCACGGCTAGACACCGTCCCACCAGTGTGACAGAAGCACAAGAGGAAGGAACCAAGATCTGTTTCCCAAGATCGAAAGTCAGTCTTGGTCCAACACTGGCTAAGAAGGTAGGTCTGAGAAGACAGGACAGGGAGCAGCAGCAGGTGGCACACTTGACCACGTGCAGAGACGGCTGAGGGCCCCAACGGAATATGAACATGGGAGTCAGCCACAGAGCGTGGGCAGCCTGGCCCACAACTCCTCATGCCCCGGAGAACCCATCACTTCATGCGGAACGTTTTACAGTATCATGGCGGAGAGTGCAGAAGACAGACACGATACCTGGATTCGGCTGCCCTCCACACCAACACATAATTTGGCACCCACGCCTCACAGCTCTGACCACACAGTGCTCTTGGGGACAGGAGACGTGGATGCCACATAAGAGTCTGGACAACCTTTCAAAGACCAAAAGACATTTGGAGCTTACTCTGCCTGATACCAAAGTACTCATGGCTTTAAAGAGTGCGGTTCAAGACCCGACTGGCTATCTTTTGTAATACAAACAGCACATGAGCTACACCAGCCTTCCAGAATAGATTTGCAAATCCAAAACATCTGGTTTCCATAGTCTCAGAGAAGAACTCGTGGACTTGGACCATATGGTGATGTGTACATGGTATATATTAAGAAGGATGTCGTCTCTTTTACTCACTTACTCAGATGCTTTAAACAGAGCTGAAATGAACCAGCTGTGAGCTGTACTGGAAAGGGTGCAGGCAATCAATTTGGGTCATTTAAGCTTATTGAAGACTTCAACTCATAAAGCACCAATAAGTCTGAATCAACAGATCCCGCAATCTCTTATTGTAATAAATAAGATTTTAATTACTTTAGACAACACGCATGCAATGAACCTCTGCTTTAATGGTGCTCTCGGAGGTTTCATCTGGAGGTTTCTCTTCGAATTAACTTCAGTTGTGAGTGGAAACACCCCATGATTCAATTCCGATTAGTGTGGCATAAACCTTTATTTAAGTTATTAGCCACAGACAAGGAGTGAGTGTGGGGTAGAGAGATGACAAGGACAGGATGTAAGTCTCCAGAGACAACTGCAGTGGGACAGATTATGGGCAATCCGGGGCACAGAAGCGCTACAGCAGGCCGCTCTCCCATTGCTGTTCTATTCACTGTAATAGTCTGAGCTTTGTGACCTTACAGAACACTTCACTGGATTTACAAACTCCCTCTTGGCAAAATAAAATAACAGGGTTCCATATGTTCTAGGAGCTGGTGAGTGGGCATGTGCAGGGTTATCATCTTGCCCAGGAGAGCCTACACTGGCCCCTCCTTGTCCTTTCTCCCTAGAAATACCACTGCCTTCAGAGCCTAGGAATGGCCAGGCTGCAGCAGCAGCCTCCAATTTTCCACTTCCTTCTTCACAGACATCGCTGTCACTGACACCTTCCGTCTCCCGTAACCTCTGCTTCCAAGGCTAGGTCACGGAGAGACTACACAGTTGTCGTTGCTGTTCTTTCTGTTCAAAGTCTGTGTGGCCACAAGAGGGAGACACATGCAAGGCAGGGGCTGTACCTTTGGGTCCCTAAAGCATGCTACCAAAGCTGCTCAGAGAAGTCTGCTGCTAAGCAGAGAGAGAAGCTGAACAGGTGAAGGAGGGGTGGACCAGGAACCAAAGTGGGTCCAGCCTCAGGCACTGCACTGAGGCGATTCCGACTTTCTTTGCTAACTTGAACTGAGCGGTAGAGAATGCTGGAGCCTGCAGTCTGTGATTTGCTCTGGACTTCTTTGTTTAACTGGTAGCCCAAAGGCTGAATCCAGGACTTCAGCCAGGAAAATGCAGAAAAACTCTAATCTCTGGATGACCACAAAGCTGCTGATAACCTCAAAGAATTCCTGAGGAACAGCGAAACCTATAAGTTGGGTTTCTTACTACGTATCCTCAGAGCACAGACCGTGGCGGCACATGCTTAAAATTCAGCCTGTAGACCAGGGGCAGCGGGAGGGAGGGCTGCTGTCATCCCCACAGCTGGGACTGTGTCACAAGCAGAAGTTGACGGCAACCATTACCACCACAGCTGCCACACGGAAGGCGAGGTATGTTTCCTCTGCAGAAACCACGAGAAGCTGGAGCGACTTCCCAAGAAACAAGTCCTTGGTGGCCAACTGTGTTTCAAATGATGCCACAAGATAAAGGGAAGGCTCAGTTCCAGGAAGCACACTGCTTTCTCTGGCCTAGCAGCATACAGCGGTGACATCAGTGACATCTGGGGACCGAAGGACTCCTTGCAAGAGAGGATGTTAGCAGCATCCCTGGCCTCTAAGCCCCAGAAATGAGTGCCACTGCCAGCAAAGGAAGCCACTCCGTCGCTGCTTAGGTGGTGGGGCAGGACAGTGGAGGACCCCTGCTATTCATTAATTATCCCAACGGAATCTTCCACAGCGACCCCTCTTTGGCCCACATACACAGCACAAAAAAGACAACCAACGCCCTCAATGGTGAGAAATCACTCCCTGAGGGACTCCAGTTGTCTGACCTCCATTCTAGTGTCTCGGAATACAAAGTAGCTATATGAAAAGACATAAGCCAACCCTGAGATGCTCCAAGAGCCTAATGACTTCCAAAAGAGCTGGTGCTAACCAGGAGCGCAAAGCAAGCAACCTCATGTGAAATCTTACAGACACGTTTTAGACAAACGGAGGCGAATGTCCTGTGCACATTTTAGAGTGCAATTTGATCCACTTACCTTCAATCTCTAAAATTAAAGTTTTTCCAAATAGATCACTGAGTGATTTAACATGCACACCACATTTCAAGACAGCATGTTAGAAGCCAGATGGACCTCCAGGAGGAGCTNGACACAGGCAGGGTGCAGTTACCATCTGACAGCACTTCAGTGGGGAATGTCCAAGCGACCTCATCCCCGAAAGCAAGCCCGAACTCACAGTTCCCTCAGCTTCTCGATGCAATGGATCGCTTTAAGGCATGCAAGTGGAAATACTCTTTAGAAGTCACGGGATCTCTAAAGAATATATATTTATTCTGTTCATGTTTCTATAATCAGGCATGAGGTTGTCTCTGTGATTTCAAAGGAACCCAAAGCCTCCAGCTCCTAGCTCGGGGATCTTTTCCACAGTAGCTGCCAGGTTAAGTTTTCAAGCTTTTAAGCCCAGNCCTTTTGTCCAGAACTCCATGAAGTGAACAAATGGTAACCCAGTTCTCAGACAAAGACAGCTCTGAGCATGGCTGGCCACGCACAAGCTGCCACTGGCAAACGTCCGCCAGACCTCAGGGGAAACCCTGCCCTCAGACACACGATTGAGTTTTGCTTCTAGGAATGAAGTTTTCCAAGTACAAATAAAGCTAGGATTTCTAAGAAATGATTCATTCCATTCACGCAGAGGAGGACAATCCATTAAGCAGAAACCCCACCCAGGAGACACATAATTAGCGTGACTGGGACAGGAAGTCCCACAGAGTGAGGACTCCTAGAGCCCAGGGAACTTGGGTACTGAGAAAACTGTCAGCAAAACAACAAGAAACAGGAAGCGTTTTCTTAGGAACAGTGGAAAGCAAAGCTACTTCTAGGCCACTAGAGGCATGAGGATCAGGACGTGTAGTTTGCTTTCAAAGTCCAGCTCCTGGCACATGACTGCCTCTTCGAGGAAGATACAGAAATTAGAATGTGTCTTCCCTGAAGTGGGCTACAGAAGCTGACAGTCTCCTGGTCTTTAGTCTTGGAGCTGCCCATAAAGAAATTCTCTAACCTAAGTCACCTGACCTTAGGTCAGAAGGTCCTGTAGTCCTGCCCTTTATTCTCTCTGCTGCAGAGAGGCCAGAAGAACCGGATGGGCCGGGCCACGCCGGGCTTTCCCCTGGGGTCCTCCAGCTTTACGGCACGCCGATCCTGTTCCACAGGGCTGTCAGGGCTTCCTCCATGACGCAAGATGCCAACAAGGTTGAGGCTCATGGGAGTGTGCACAAAATTCATCAGATGGGAGAGCGTCCCAGCTGTGTGGGGACACAAGCTCCTGGGCTTAACACCCGCCCAGACCACACCCTACATATCTGTTATGGTTTGTGCATGGGTGTCCCCTCAAAGCCTCATGTATTCATTGGGGAGTGGTTCTAGACTATGTGACTAATTCATGGTCCAAGGCTGGGATTATGGGTCTGAGCGCTTCTGGGATGATGGGTGTGAGTGCCGCAGGCAGCAGGAGGAAGGGCGAGAGGCTGGCTGCTCCTCCCTGCGCTCCTTGCTGTTTCTTGCAGCCAGGCATGGCTGCCCTCTGCCGTGTGCCGCTCTGCCTTGGGGCCAGCCGAGGACGGACTGAAACCTACTAACTGAGAGCTAAATAAACCTTTCCTTCCTTAATCTAGGGTGTCAGGTATTTTGTCCCAGCAATGAGGGAAAGTAACTGAGAGAATATTTCTTCATCTGGCTTAGGATTTGTATCCTCTGTTTATAATAAAGTAGCAAAGAATTAAAGTTCTGGGAGCCATTCTTCAAATTAAATGTATACAGAGGGGCTCATGGGTGCTCCTAGAAGTTCTAGAGGCTAGGAATGATGACTGGGTCTGACGGAGGGGCCATCTCCTGATACTTGGGAACCCACCCATAGAAGGGGAACACTCCCCTCATGGGGACAGTGTCAGAAGTAAGATGACTTAGCGATCTGGAAGCTGGTGACTGGCGCAAAATGACGACTTGTACTGGGCAAAATTCCACCCCTTTGGAGGACACAGAAGTGATCTGTGTGGAGTGTCAATTAGACGAACAGTGAGTATGTCTTCCATCGCCATATCAAAAGCATCTATAAGCAAAGAGACACTGAAGTTTCTCTCATCTTGTAAGGTTCTGCCTGCAGGCTTCAGGGATACCCAGAAGCTCACTAAGAGCCTTGAGGAGTCAGGCTAGGAGCAGGTCGAAACCCTGGGAGTTACACGGAAATCTATGTGGAGATTCTGTTCCGTACTTTCTTTTTGAAGGGGCTGTCAAGTTTAACATGAATTATGACACACAAAGAGCTGAAGATATTCTTTTGCTCCTATGATTCCAGAAGCTACCAGTCCACAGTTACTCTGTGTTTAAGGATAGCCAGACCATGGTACCGAACCCATTTGATTCTACCACAGATTAGCAGGGTGTGTCAGGAAGAGAATGCCAAACAACCTGTTTATCGCATGGACAGAACGGTGACAGTGATCACAACTAAAAGACAAAGTGAGAGGGGTTGGCTTACTGATGGCCCCCAACCACCACGCCTCAGTAGGGGACCCCCAGGACCAGCACTTCCCCTGGCTAGCAAGATGAATCTGTGAGAAAACTGACACAGAAGCGCTGAGGACTGAAGCATGCCGTCACCACTGACCCCATGACAGTAACAGAGAGTGACTCATGGCCAGACTGATGGTCAGTCTCTTTCTCAACAGCTGACAGGAGAAAACACACCACAACAATTACAAAAACTCGCGAACTCAGAGAACGTCCTGAGACTTCTTCATTGGTCACTGGCATACCTGTTTTCTAAGGAGTGACACACTCATCCAACCTTTATACAAAGTGTCACCTCTGAGGGTTGCAGACTTGGACAGTGAAAAACCAAGTCAGGGGAGGCTGAATCTAGTGAATCTACGATAATATGTGGTGATTTTTCTGTTCTCCCCCTGAATGAAGATTACATATCAGAGGGACAACAAGCTGCCCTGCTACAAAGGGTACCTGATGAGAAATAAGGTACTGAGGCCTCAGCGCTTGCCTGGCAAGCACAAGAACCCGGGTTTGACCCTTGGTACTGCATGCCAAACTGGCCCAGCTGCCCCTGAAACTAGGTGTAGTGATACACACCTGTAATCCCAGTGCTGGGAAGGCTAAGATGGGGGATCACTATGAGTTTAAGCTGTGTACCGAGACTCTGTACCAATAGAATAAATAAATAAACAGAGATGAGGTATGCCCAAGTTTGACCTGGAACTGTTTGAGAGTAGTGAATGACACAGCACAGGACTCATGCAGCCCCTCCAAGAGACCCCAGGTTCTCTCACCTCCACCGGGAACCGCCTGCCGTTGACACTGTGTTCTGAGCCGGCAGAGCCATTGCTGTGGCCCCAGTGAAATTCCACCTTCTCCGCCTTGAATCTGCCAGGCAGGCCAGCACCACTGACGAAATAGTCATCTTTCAGAAGGATGGCAACTGTGGAGGTGGAAGAGAAGGGAAAAACCAAGATGAGTTCCACACCCAGGCTCAGGGCTTCTGTTGTTTTTAATAAAACAGGATTACCAGGATGGGAATGATTTCCTTATATACCTATTAGAACAAGCCAAAACTACCACCCTGAATAAATGGAAATATTCTAGCTGCAGAACACACTCAGATCCTGGGTCTAAATCATGACAATCCCCAGGGAAATATTTCACCCATTTCTTATCCATTTAACAGCTGGGCGGGGGCGTGGGGGGATGGAGACAATGACAGAACAAATTGCTGTGAATCAGGGTCACTGGCATCCACTGGAAGGTCACAATGATCTGGGGGGTGAGCTGTTGCCATTTAACAACAGTTCCTGGGGCTATCCTGAGATCAAGGTCAGGAATGATTCGGGAAATATAGACGATACGCCTGCTGTGAGTGGACACTTCTCTGATCAGAAACCTAAACAAGAACTGGAGCTGGGGGTGCAGGTTCTTCCAGGTTGGAGGCAACACTGGTGGGAAGATGGCCAGGGCTGGGAAGACACACTTTATATTGATAATGCCCAAGAAAATGCTGCGTAAAATCTACTCATTAAGTCACCTAATGTTGGCAGACAATTGGGTTTCTCTACTGCTTTCATTTTGGTCTTTGAGACAGGGTCTTGCTATGCAGTTCAGGCTGAACTTGAACTCACTTAGAAGTCCAGGTGGGCCTTGAGCTCCCAGAAATTCCACTGCCTCAGCCTCCCGAGTGCTGGCATTATAGGCACAGGCCCCTACACGCAGCTCTAATTCTTTTCATTCTAAACCCCATGAGAAAGAACACATGCACAGGAGTATCTACCGGACAGAGGGCCTCACACTACATTCACACCCTAAATTTCAAATACATACCTCTGCCTTGAATCATAGGAAAGAGCCTTCAAGAATAACTTGGATTTGTACTAAAAGAAAACTATGTTTGTAAAAGGAACGTAAAAATCTCAGTGCATACAAAACAGTTGCTGTTTCGCCATGGTACAGTCCCTCTCTGTCTCAAGGGGAGTCATTCATGCCCTTCACAATGTCTCCTGGTTGCTAAATACGCGCTAGATGCCAGCCAGTACAGTGAATGGCTTGTGACCCCAAGCCAAGCTCGCGCAGCCATGGGAAGCTCTCGGGCCCTCACTGCGGCCTCTTCCTTGGGATCCCAGGGAGAGCTGCAAAGAGAAATCCTGCATGCAAATTAGGTCACCATAAAAGATAGGGACTGGACTAATGACCCATTTCTAAAACAGGGTAATTAGTTTCAGTATTTCTGTGTATAAAGGAAGCATTAAATGCAAGTGAGGAAACCCTGATCATATAAATCCCTTTTTATTGCATTCAAAAGGCAGTTTTCTCCCAACTTCTGAAAAATATACAGTGAACGTTCAATTAGTGGCGCAATGAATTAAAGGATGAAATGAAGCAAGTGTTTCTTGTGCCAATTAGACCCGCTCCGGCACTGTTCCAACTGTACTCTGTTTGGGGCAGGTTTTGGAGCAGGGGTCAGCTTGCTTTTCCTGCTGAGGGCAACTTCGTACGTATTTTAGTTTTTGCAGAGGATCTGCCCACCATGACCTCCTCTCTGTAGCACACAGGTAGCAGCTAAAGACGGCATACCCATGAAGGCCAGAGGCCTGCTCCGCTCCAACTTGAACCACACTGGAATTTAGTGGGATACACCGTTCCTGTGTTACGGACTATCCACTATTCTCTTTTTGATTTTTTAAAGAGAATTTGAAAGTGTAAAAAAAGCCAGAGAGCCTATCATTTCATCCTATCTAACATATAATATCTCAGAAAACAAAATATTACCTGAACTACTGTAAAATTGTTGTGTACATAAATATACAGAATGACAGCTTTTAAAAATTACATGCTATCCATACACTTTTCATTCCAATGTCAAAATACCTAGGCATTAGCTCAGCGGTGCCTAACACCGTGGACCATTTGCAGCCTGGCTTAAGCGCTATATTTAAAGTTTGCATCTGAGAGAAGAAGGCAGCGATTTTTTTCTTTTTCATTTCTTCTTTTTTCTTTCTTTTTTTTTTTTTTTTTTTTTTTTTTGTATTTAGGACAGGGTCTACAGGGTCTACAGGGTCTCACTTTGTAGATCGGACTTGTAGTGATCCGCCTGTTAACAGCCTCCCAAGTGCTGGGATTACAGGCGTGCACCACTATGCCCAGTCTCAATCCCAGTCTCAGCATGCCCCAGGGATGGGGCCGGCAGAGCAGGCCTGGGGATCGAACTCCAGACCCCTATGTCTGTCTAAGCAGGCGCTTTAATCTGCTGAGCTATTTGGCAGGCCCTAAAGTTAGCAATGTTAAGACAGCATCTGTTAAAACACACCCGGGCCTCGGCTTCATCATATAAATATTTGATTTTACCTAAATCATTTATGTCTCTATCACAGGTCATTTTACTTGTTTCATATGAATAATTAAAGGCATAATTAGGAAACTGTACAATCTGAAACGTTCATCTCGTTTTTCGTTTTGCAGCGTTCCTCACAGCCTGCCACAAGCACACGAACCCCTTCCAGAGACGGTTTCCTCTTGTTTACAGAGGAAAGTGGCGTGTGAGAGCCTGCCGGTTAGCAGTGATGACGTCCTAATGACAGCGGATGATAGCGCAAAGGGGGGCATAGAACATCTCAGGAGCACAAACTCGCGCTGGGGTACTGTGGCATGGGGGCACACACCTCTAGTCCCTGCGGGGTTACTGGCATTCTGGGAAGCTGAGGCAGGAGGACTGCAAGTCTGAGCCAGGCCTGGACAATTTAGAGACCTGGTATCAAAATAAAATAATAAAAACTGGACTGGAGATGTAGCTCAGTGTGAAGATCCTGGGTGTGGCCTCAGGCGGGTTACTCTAATCCTCTGTGCCTCAACTTCCAGCTTATTAAAAAAGGGGGCGCATTATTAGCACGCCGACAGGGCAGGGCTGCCCATATCACTCAGCGCAGGGCCGGGGCCCAACCAGCCAAGCTCCTGCGGGTGTCAAGGTGCGCAGGAGAGGCGGAGCTCCTGGACCCCAGGGGAGCGTGGCTCCCCACCGCCAGACAGAGCCAACCCGAAAGCCGCACTGGCTACCAAGGAAGTGACGAGAACCACTAGATGGGCGCAGAGTGGGTGCACCGAAACCTCTCCTGGGAGGAGACCCCAAGAGGTGACCACGCACGAGGCCACTCAAATGGACCCAAAGAGCACACCGCCTTGTGTGTGCCGTCCTTTCAATCGCATCGAGGAGGTGGAAGCCTCTGGGCTCCCTGACATGTGCTCCTTTCTTTCCTCTTCTCCCCAAATGTAACGATCGAAGGAGAGCAGCACAAGACACTGATTTACCCTCACAGACTACAGACAGATTTTTAGCAAGTCTACCCACGTCAAGCAGCAATGGTTTATTTATGGTATTGACAAAAAATGTTTTCTTTTAAAATCAATTCAGTTAATGAAAATAAAATAGGCAAACTGATAGGAAGCAAGTAAGTAAACAATAGGGCAAGAATAATAAACCTGCTGGGCATGGTGGTCCGTGGCTGTGTTCCCAGCTGTCCTAGAGGCTGAGGCAGGAGGACTGCCAAGTGTGAGGCTGTCCTAGGTAAGTCAGCAAGACTGCTTTGACATAAAAAACAATTTTCATAGATCTGAGGAGGTAGCTCCCTGGGGAGTGCTTCGCTACGCTCTGGGATCAATCTCCAATAGTATTTTCCCCCTAAAAGAACAACCAGTAAAAGTAAAATGTAAAACAGCAGCAGTGGCAGCAGAACACGGATAGGGCAGGCTCGAGGGAGGTGGCCGGCAGAGCGCTGCAGGCTGAGGGGGTGTGTGCACGCTCTCGGTGCCTAGGCTGAAGGCTGATCCTGGACACGGCGCTCGGGAGGCGATTAGTGAGACCTGTGCCCCTGCGGCTGAGGCCCGAGGGAGAGCCTGGCGCTTTCGCCACAGGTGGAACAGCGAGACAGTGGGGACCTGCTGGTGCCTTCCAAGCTTGGGACTGTGAGCAGCGCCTGCAGTATAAACACGTATCAGCCAGCAGTAACACAAACAGGGATGTGTGTGTGTGCATGTGCACACGTGTGTGTGCGTGTGCACAGGGGTCCCAATGGCCTTCTCAGCATGAGCCCTCCTAGGGGATACACTGCTCCCCCACACTTAGGATGGTGGTGAAATCAGGCAGAATCCCAGAAGGCGGCAGGGGCAGGGTTCCAAGCACAGGGTTCCTAGGAGGTCCCCAGGTCCTCAGCCACACGCCCTGGGCCTCGGGGTCGAGGCTGTCCCAGTGTGGGAGGAGCAGACTGGTGACAGGTGGAGCACAGCTAAGCTCCAGGGCCTGTCAGCATTGACAGCCGGGCATACCAAGGGAGGCGCTGCTGTTCTTGGTGCCTCAGTTTCCCCTCTTCAGAGGTACTATTGGGCAGCAGAGACTTCCAAGAGGGTCACAAAGGTGCTTGGACATGGAACACGCAGGGGAGCAGTGCACACCGGGCCTGGGGGCACAGAGCTGCCAGGACTTAACTGTGCTCAGAGCCGGCCTTTCCCTGGGGCCACCCCAGGCTGTGCTCGGGACAGGGCCCTCTTGGAAGTCTGGCAGCCCTTCAGCAGGGCGATTTTGCTTCCTTGGGCCTGGAGAGATGACTGGGCAGCCCGTATCATGGTGGGATTCATTGCAGGGCACCCAGCCACACCTTATAGCCTGAGTCCAGCGAGGAAGTACAGGCGGGGTAAGCCAAATCTTCTGTGTCAACAGCAACAGATGCTGGGAGGAGAAGACATTGTAGGGAAGAGCTCGCTGCTACATCCCCTGCTTGCTTCTTTCCAGCATCAATAAGGTCAGAGAAGGCTAGTATTACAGGATCTTCACAGCTGGAGCCACAGCTGCAGCACCCCCACCACCACCCGTGACCCCAGGGGATGCCTGGGGCTCCCAGGAAGGTGGAAGCTCCAGTCTGAATGGTGCAAAGCCTCAAGGACAATGTTTTCTCCACTATTTCACAAAGATTTACCAAGCAATTGCTGCGGAAGAAGAGGTAGGGAAGAGTAAAGAGGGTGTGACAGGCCTGCTGGGAGTCCCTGGAGCTTGAGGTTAAAGATGTTGCCTCTGGGATGCACAGGAAAGAGGTACTGCAAAGCAGGAGAATGTCGGGGTGAGGGGGTACCCCGAGAAAAGCATGTGCTGAGAGGGTGCAGAAGAGGCAGGCTGAGGAGTGGGGGAGACAAGCGCATTTCTTGATACGGCCGAGAGAGGAAAACAGAAAGAAGTAAGGGAGATAGCTCAGTAGAATAAGCACTTGTCTGGTCAAGCACAAGATCCTAAATTCAATCCTCGGTACTGTGAGCGAGCGAGCGAGCGAGCGAGCGAGCGAGAGAGAGAGAGAGAGAGAGAGAGGACCTGATGAGGGAACCGTGAAATTCTGTCTCCTCCACAGAGCAGACTGCAGAGAAGCACTTCGTGGCAGAACCGGAAGTGGGTCAATTCCTACAGCCTTCCAGGGTCCCTACGTGTGCCCCCTGGGAGCACCCTCACCTACCCGAGACCCACCAGGCCCGGATTACCCTAGTCTCACTGAGCTCACACTACCCAGAGCCAAGTGGACTTGTGAATCTTTCACAGCATGACACACAACAGATGGCAGTCTACAGGGCATGCTGTGCTGGAAAAGCAAGCAGGTTTCCCAGCGACCCTCGAAGTTCAGGGCAACGGTCCATGAGTTGGCACATGGGCCAGGGAGAGAACCAGGGAGACAGCTGCTCCCTGGACTCCAGGGAAGACTGGCTGTGGCGAGGAGATGGCAACTGCTGCCTCGTCCATGCGTTGTTCCTTCACACTGAGTGTCTGCGCAGAATCTGGGCCTTTGCCCAGATCATGGACAGGATGGCCCAGAAAGCAAAGGGCCCAGAGTACACCAACAGTTCCCAAAAGAAGAAAGGAGTTTTTTAAAATTTAAAACAAAACGTCCTCCTTTGGGTAACCTTGAGCTGTCAGAGCTGTCCCAGGGCATCTGATGTTCAGCGCCCAGATGTTTCCAAACAAGCCAAGCTTCTGCGGGGCTAATGTGCTGCTTCTGCATAGCAGTCCCTGTGGCCTCGGCAGAAGAAACGTGACCAATTAGTGACACGCAACACAGACTCCAAAGGAGTACGAGGCAGGAATCACCCACCCACCCTAGACTGTCTGCCCCATCCCTCATTTACAGCTGCTGAGCACCATGAAGGAATGGGGCGGCGGTGGGGGTGCCGGAGTAAAGATGAAGGCAAAGCTTTGGTACCAAGCAGTCGAAGCAGACTCAAGCAAGGAAACACAATGGAGGAATTAGGCCTCACTGCACAGCTTAGACTTGCAGTGATCTTCCTGACTCAGCCTCCGCAGCACTGGGATTACAGGCACGCAGCACCACGCCTGATTTTGGGGTCAGCATGGAATGCGGTACCAGGAATGAAACTCGGTACCAGGGTCTTTGTGCTTGCCAGGCAGGCACTTAGGCCACTGAACTATCTCCCCAGCCTGATAAATTAAAAAAATAATAATAATAATAACTTAAATGTTCCAGGGGCAGTGGCTCAGAAGAAGTCTAGCATGCAGGAGGTCTGGGTCAAAACCCAGTAGCACAAAGAAACAAACAAGAAAACCCTGTAGTTCTCTTTTGTGGCCAACTCTGGAAGTTAGGAAGGACAGAAGGGACCTGTGCGGGGGGTGGAGGGGGGGCACAGACTCACCAAGAGGCTGATGTGACGACATCACGAGGACACTGGGGAGGGGGGCACAAGGAAAGGTGGGAGGGACCCAACCCACAAAGAGGTCCGAAGCTCACACGCAGACCAACAACAGAACCAGGAACGGGCATGGAAAGGGCAGAGGCCAAACCCAGGCATGTGGATTTCCTAGAAACTTCCTGCCCAACCTCAGACCAGTACAAGCTTTGGCCAGTTTGATGCACTTAGGTAACTAGGCCCGCGCTCCAGACCCGCGTCCTGGGTGGGGTGGGGCGTCACAGCAGGCCACAGAGGTGGCGGGGAGCTCATGATGGAGGAGGTGGCCCTGGAAAACCCTGCAAGGTGTCCCACTGACCCAGGGGCAGCCTGGAGCCATCTCTCAGAGTCAGGTTCCCATCAGCGTTGCCAGCAGGAAGAGAACAGCGGCTCTGGAGGGCTGCAGAGGCGGTGGTCAGCGCGGGCTCAGGGCTGCAATGAACGTCAGAGCGCAGAGGATCTTTCAGGGTCAAATGGGGGACAAAGCCACAAAGCCACACCCTGTTCTGCGCCTTGGCCCAGGGCACGCTCTCATGCAGAGAGAGAGCATGCCGCATGGCCACGGCAAGCAGCATCAGGGATCGAACTCAGCATCTTGTGCTTGCCAGGCAGGCGCTTACACCACTGAGCTATCTCCCTGGGCCCGAGGAGCCTATTTGCTAAAAATACTAGACAGCACTTTGTTTTTTGTTTGTTTGTTTTTTTTTTTATATTCTACCAATTTCACATAGTATGTTCTTGCCACTGGTTTTTTTTTTAATTTTTTTTCCCATATTTATTTATTTTGACATCAGTTATTTTAAAGAAAAAATATAAAAAC
>NDGN011489261.1:0-13306 GCA_002564285.1 Tympanoctomys barrerae | reverse complement strand
AGGCGCCTGGGAGCTCAGTCTGAGCTGTGGATCCCAGCACAGTGCAGGGAAACCGAATGCTCACGGCTGCGTGTTTGAAGAAAGCCTCACAGTGCCAGAGCACAGCACACCTTCTCCTCAATAATTCAGGAGTCCACTGCTCATCCATAATTTCCCGTGAGGAAGCTACCTCAAACCAGAGGAATGCCTGAGCGGAGCGGAGGGAGCAGCTCTCCAGCCCACACCAGGCTCCACATATCCACTCGCTAGCGAGTGTGCCGCGCTGGGTCTTAGGTCAGTAGAAGGGGCGATTAGCCCTGTGGAAAGCGAATCTCTGGCTCTATTTAACAAAGTTTTAAAGGAAGATGTGAAAGAATCTAATTGTTTCTAACTCACTTAATCATGCCTGGTACTAAGTCCCAGATGCTGGGAGTGTAAAAATATGAAGAGCGATATGGCCCATTCAGGCTGTTCCTCCTTCCGATCAAAAAATTGAAAGACCTATTAAAAAATGGAGAACTATTACCCATAATGAGGATAGAACTTAGTAAACTGAGAGAGATCCAGAAATGACCGAGATTACAGTTAGTAAATGAGCATGAACATGGTTTTCAGCACCTGATCTCATATACTGTAATTGATAAAAACATACTGACTTAAATAGAGGTACAATACTATCAAAAGATACCAATTAAACTTTTGAGTTAAAAACTACATTATCTGAGATTTAAAAAAAAACCACACTGGGTGGTATTGAAATATCAGAGAAAAGATTAATGCACTTGATGCCTAATTTTGCTTAGCTTTCTATCACAGTTTAATGACACACATGCACACAAGCACATGTGTGTACACACATCTATTCTTAGAGTTGAATGAGTGAGGAGGCCAAAATAGGTCTCATTTACATTTACACTCATGATTTTTGAAGAAAATCGAGTGTGTGCCGCTCTTTCCAAATTCTGTACAATGCCTTCATTTCTTAGTTATGGCCTCCTTCTTCTACCTTCCAGGACAGAATGAGTGAAGAAAGCTGATCTCAGATGGTGTGCTTTTATTCTTTCTTTCTTTCTTTCTTTCTTTCTTTCTTTCTTTCTTTCTTTCAATTTTATGTATTGCTATATAGCTCAGACTCCTAGTGATCCTCCTGCTTCAGCCTCACTGGAGCTGAGATTACAGGTGTGCACTACCACACCCTGTATCAGTGGCTGGCTCCTCCCACCTGGGGCTGGGCCAGCTTGGCATGTGGTGCCAAGGATTGAACCCAGGCCCTTGTGCTTGCTAAGCAAGTAGTTAGACCCTTGAGGTATCTCTCCAGCCCCTCATATTGTGTGCCTTTGATCTTTCTATTTTGCTTCCCTCTTTCAAAATTCATATGCTTAGATTTATCTGACCCACATGACTTGCCTTGTTTAGAATCATCTGAGTAGAGAAAATAATTCTATCTCCAATCTTAATAATCTGAGTAGAGAAAATAATTATAACTTCCAACCTAATTCCTCCTGCCAAGCAATAAAAGCACATTTAAATATGGGCATGTTCTGAGTTTAGGATGCAGACAAACTGGAAAGAAAGGCCATTATTCTGCATACTCCAGTGAGGTAGTGATATAATCCATGCAAAATAGCATGTGAGAAGGAGAAAATATGAAAAGAAATAAACAGATCATCACTGACTGGTGGAAAACATCTAAAGCTCTGAATGGATAAATAATTAAAGCCCCCAAGTGAAGGATATAGTCCACTAATATTGAAATAAATTAACCGCTGAAAGTTTTTCAAACTTTCTAACACTCCTAATTCTACAGATGAGAGAATCATAAGAAACTCTAAGCACAGGAAACAGAAAGAAAGCTACTTCAAGGCTAATCACCAGTAATTCAGTCCAAATCAGTGATATTAGAGCCATACACTATATACACAGAAACAAAGACGATGACAGCAGCTTTCTAACCGAGGACACTCTAGGTGAGAAGAACAGTGCAGCAGATCTTTAAAGTTCTGGACAAAAACAGTTTCCATAACTAGATGAGTATCCTAATGAGATAAGCAGGACAAAAAGAGTCATTCTGACATTTAAATGCTGGACAAATTCATGAGTAACAAGTCTTCACTGTGGGAAATGTTTTTAAAAATTGCCCGTGCAGAAGATTGCCTATGTTTTCAGGACCGCCCAGAAAGGACTGCATGCTTCAGAAGTGTATCTACACTGGCTAAAATTTTCTTACTCCGTTATGAGGTGTATAACATGCCTAGAAGTAAACATATGGCAAAAATAGCACAAAGCTGGAGGGAAACAGCAGCATGTGTGAAATTGTGTGGCATCGTCTAAACCCAGTTGTGTCCTATAAACCCCAAAGACAGCATGCCGTCAGAGAACACAGAGACCGACGTGAAAGTTTGAAAATATTTTGAGCCCAATGATGCAAATGCAATGCATAGCGAGGCGTGGGCAGCGCAGCGGACGCAGCCCTGACAGAGGGATGTGCGGCTCCAGAGAGCGATGGGCGAGACCCACCTCAGCTACATGACCTGTTCCATTTCTCGGCAAACAAAAAAGGAGTTAATGAAACTCAAAGTAAGAATAAGAAAGGAAATAGTTGATGGTAAAAAAAAATAAAAAAGGAAGTGTACAAATATGCATGTGTATGCTGTATTCATTGTACACAGAATTCATTTAGTAGGTATTTTAAAAGAAATAAGAAAAACATATTAACAGAATTTTAAATTACATCTTAAGTCTCCAGGTTCTTAGATTTAAAACAAAGATTATTTTAATAAAATATATTCAATACTCAGTATGGAAATGTCATTATATTCAAAACCTTCAGGAAATCAAAATGAGTTTTGAAAGGACAATATTATTCAGGCCATGTTTTAGTGGTATATGTAGTATAATCCTTAAGGGTTCTATTCATTGGTCTTACAAATATATATTAAGCATCCACTTACAATGAACTAACATATAAAAGCTGAACAAATTCATGAGAAACAAGTCTGCACTGTAAGAAATGTTTTTCAAAAATTGCCTGTGCAGAAGATTGCCTATGTTTTTTTTTAAACTATATTCTTTAATAAGCAATACAGTCAGTAAAGAATGATAATGCTTCGAACCAAGATATTCAGAGATTTCAAGTCATGCTTGATTGGTTAGTTTTGGGGTTGGTTGATCCAAAATTTTTTAACTAAGTTTTCAAAAGTTTGTTCTAATAAGGGAACCAAAGGTACAGTTGGGAACCAACCCGCTAATATCCAAAGGGATCTGGGCATTCGCTGTTTGGGTGGAATATTCCAGAGATGTCTGCCCTCCAATGAGGCTCAGGTCACCCACGGTACCAGTGTTGCCTGTTGCCCCTCCCTCACCTCTGGGACACAGAGCCAGTCCAAGCAGGCTGGAGATGTGTGTGCAGGGTTGGCTGTAGGTATGAGTGTCTCATGGGCAGGAAGGACAGGGAAAGACCGAGTATCTTGCCCGAGATGATGCTTCCTTCCACGTCCAGACCTGCCTTTAGGACCAGACTCCATCACACATTGCACTTTCTTTATACCTTGTAAATTTTACATCCTCTGCTTCCAGCCGGTTCCCTCTTGGATACCAGAAAAATGTTCAATAAATTCAACTCTCCTCACATCTCTAATTCAGTCAGAGCTTAATCTTGCATTCCAGGGCTTCTGGGAGTTTAATCAGGGTAGGACAGATGCTTTTGTCCATAGAGCCATCTCAGGTGGTAAGGAGTTGCTTGGATTGCTCTCTACTACATGCAGAGGTTGAAAACAATTTACAGGGACAGAGTTGTCCAGGGAGGAGCGATGGGGAAAACCAACCGTGGGCACCTTCCAGGCCAACACCACTGCTCCTGACCCTGCTAAATACAACAGCTGCTTTTAAATTGTTTTCAGTGAAGTATGCATTTTCAGATGCCATGGCTCATTCAATTTTATATCTTTTGTGTCTTATGAAATGTCAACTAGCAAGAAATTGTCAATAAGGGATTATTAACCAAATTATGTTGTCTGCTAATTTCATTTAAAAGCTTTGAACTTTATTCTGGTAGAATAAATTATGTACCAAAATGATAGCTCTCACTCTGCAATTTCAAAAATTGGTGTGAAATTCCCAAACCCACCTAAGCTTATGGAGGGAGGCTGTGAGTCACTTTCCTACAGGCCAGGTTAGGAAAAGGTGATGGGCCCCATTTTTCTCCATGAACAGTTTAAATATTTATAATTTAGCTAATGTGATTCAGTCTTGGATTCAGGGTTCTGATAATTTTACATATAAAACGAGACCATTTGAGAAAGAGCCGGTATGGGTTGCATTTAAATTTAAACTCATACTCTTAAATAATCATGCTGATTTTGTCCCCATTGGAGGAAGATAAAACTCACCTTTAATCCTGATAAAAGGTTGAAGACAGCAAGCTGGAATGTCACCTGGGTCTCACAGTGCACACCAGGGCTCTGTCCCAAGGACCAGAAAGCATACCTAGCTAACAATAGATGCATCTTGGGGATAACTGAAATTTCTGATCTTCTATTGCAAGATTTTTTTTTCCTGTTTGTGTTCATCTGAAACAGTTTCATTAGCCTATGGACTCGTGTTTATGGTATTAGGTACTCAGTTCTTATACTTGTTTCCCTGAAATGAACGTTGATTCCCTGAATTGTTCCTCATTTGATGTTTCTTTTGTTTCCTGTTTAGTGCACACTTGTAGACTTTCTAGCATTTTCTCCCTTAGAATTGCCCAATTAGAGCAAGCCCACAAGCAAGGTCCCTCACAACACCTACGGTCCTGCAAACGCTCTCCACAGATTGTCTCAAACTCTCTAGCAATGAGATTACACCTGATTCTTTGTGAATTGCCTTGGAGAAGAGTAATTTTTCACTGATGGCCCCGGGAATCCTGCTGGGGATGCGTCCAGTGAAAGAAATCCTTCCTAAAGACGCACGTAGGGAGTTACCTAACCATGCTTCTAAGGCCAAGCCAAGGGAGCATGCTGAGCATCATCATATAAGAAAATGGAAATGAATTCCCTGGGTTCAGGCTGAGGCTGCTCTCATTCACCACCACAAGCTCTCCGGGAGAGCAGGCTTCGGACTCCTTGGCACCCCTGCACCCGGCTTTGCGGGGCAGGCTGCAAATGGGACAAAGCTTCAGATGAGTGCTGCTGACAGGATGCAATTTAGAGTATGTGATTAGGCATCCCAGAGCCAGGAGGCCTCTCACGTGGTCCATAATTCATCGCATCTCCATCCTCTGTCATTTTATACATACCTTCACCTTCCTTGTCAAAGAGTGGATCAAAATCATGAACTCCCTTGTCAGTGAACAGATAAAAATGATGCGATGAGGTTTTTTGTTTTATATCATTGTGTTCTATCCTCTGCTGTATCTGCATGGCATTGTGGCCTTCAATTTCACTATTAATGTGAAATGTTTTAGATATTTTGATTTTTGGAACTGTTATTTATAAATAGACTTGTAATCATCATTACTAAAGTTTTTCTGCATAAAGCAAGAGGCTAGAATCTCATTCAATTTCATGACAAGCACAAAACTTGATAGTAATGTTAAATTAGAAATAAATATTATATAACTAATTTTACCTAAAAGATCAACTAGAAATTTAACCCACATATCATTACAGGCATATGATAAATGCATGAAATAACATGGCATAGATTTAGTCAGGGAGGAAGGACGAGAGAGATTCCTGGCTAGAGTCATGATTTATCAATGTTACATTTCATTTCTTTGATCACATAGTGGAAGAAATTGTATAAGATTTATTTAAATATTTAACTCAAAAAATCAGTGCAAAGAGAAAATAACAAATGTTTTATAATTTTGAGAACTAATATATTAAGGAAGGAATGTTTTAAAATATGTGGATTTAGAAAATTAAAAATATTTATATAAGACTATTTCATTTTCAAAAATTTTCCATTTTAGTGCTAATGTCAAAGGCACCCATATGTCCTATTGTTAATTGTTTATTTAGAAAATAAACTGTGCTAATAAAAATGTTTCAAATGGCTCTGAAGCCAAAAAAATCTATATAACACCAGTCTCTTTAAATATTTATGCGGACATATATGTCTGTCCTACAAAGTACTACAATGTGCTGTTTAAATCATTGTAGTAATGGTTTCAAATATTCCATAAGTACAAAATATGTTAAAGAGAAACCATACATACATGACACAACGAATTAATAGGATCTTCCCTTGTTTAACATATTCCTGTATACTTCTACTGTGCATATGAACTGTGAAGTTTCTGTAATTCCTGAACACAAACCAGTTGAGAGCCTGGCTATGTTATCAAAAGATTAAATTGGTTGGCAGCAAAGGTGGAATTTGAATTTGTATGTTTTTATGAAATTGGAAAGTCTGCACGAGGTTGGGACTGAGCTGCGATCCATGCACACAAACATTTACTTCATGAGGTCTTAGGTCCCAGTGCAAACATGGAATAAAACAGCGGTGGTCAGAGCTAACCTGACCCTGAGGAGCAAGGACAGGAATTTGTGCAGATATGACTGTTCCGAAAGACCTCCAACTTTGAAAAGAAGAATTAATGGCCAGAGAGGATGGATGACAGCAGAATTTCTCACACTTTGGCACATTGTTTGTCCCAAACCACAAAATGATGTGTAAGCACTTCGAGAAAATCTCAGGAGCAAGAGAAAACGGTTCCTACTTGCTAAGAAAGGATCTCACAATTTGTCACCTTGGAAAGGTTCCATCGCCCCACATTTTTTTTTGAAAATTTGCTTTTAAAGTATAAAGTGCAGAATTCCTCTCTGCGTGCCGCAAGCTGTCCACCTCTCTTCCACAGACTAATTCACCAGAGAATCTATGTGCATGCGAAGAATCCCACCTGCGTGGTGAAAAGCTACAAAAGTCTCTCTCTCTCTCTCTCTCTCTCTCTCTCTCTCTCTCTCTTCCTTCTTTTATTTAATTTGTACTGGTTTAAAGACAAAACTCCATTTTCTGAAAGGTGTGCTGTTTTCATGTTCTCCTTTGGCTGCACATTGGTTATATAGATTAATGGGCTGCATTCTGGCAAATCCATACAGCTCATGAAATTCTTTAATCATTCGTACTGTCACCTGTCACCCCACACCCTGCTGCCCCTTCAGGGCTGGGAGGCACTCAGGGAGAGGTTTCAGTATGTACAATGTATTTTAGTCATATTCATGTCCCCTGTTACCTCCTTCATACTCCTCCTCCTCCTCCTGCCCTTTCTCACCTTCTGGAGTTAATGACATGTGTTTTCTGTCACCACACAACGGAAGCCTCTGGAACTGTTGGCCTTGCCACTTAACCACGGGGCCATCCCATGTGTGACAACTGTGACGGTCCACACTACCGCATGCATCCTTTTCAGAATAGATTTATTTAATTTGGCTTTTAAAAATAAATTTCAGCCTCTACCTTACATTTCCTGTGTGTTTTATTAGCAATACCTCATCAGATGTCTCATATTGTTTTCAGAAAAAAGGAATTGAGCCTCTCATCGTAGTATTTTGCTCCTCTGTCTAGAACACAAATGGACATAACTGCACAAAGCTGCTAGTGGCAGATCGGATTAAGGTAGAGATACTCAGTGAGTGTCCATGGAAGACTTCCTGCAAACCTCAGCTTGCAGGCCAGAGATATAGATTAGTGGCCTGTGCACCTGACTGATAAGCACAAGGTCGGGAATTAGATCCCTGGTACTATAGCAAGAACAAATAAAGAAACTCAGCTTGCACACTCCCTGCCTTCCCTCCTGCTCTTTCTGTTTCCCTTACACTCGGTGGCTACCTCAGGAGTGGTAATCTGTGTTCCACACTTTGCTGATTTTTTTCCATCACCCCAGCTACACAGCTATGCATGTCTGTGTTCAGGAACTGTGTACACACACCCATACATACACTCATTGGTTTGTTCAGGCTTTAAATATTTTATCCTATGAATAATAAGATTTGTTTGGAGAGTCAAAAGGAAGACAATTTTCAATTATTGCATAATTATAACTAAATTATGTATGCCCCTATCACACACCAATTTAAACCCCTTTTAAGAAATGAATGAGCCAATTACTGAGGGAATACTCTATTTTGGATTTAAAAGTTCAGCGGTTTGAAGTCAATGCATAACCAAATGTGCACAATTGTTTAAATTCTCCTACTGAGTTCCATCTCACACTGGAATTGTGAAATCCTCATAGACCACCTAAGAGCTCTCTTAAAAGGAAGGCCTGCTCAAATCATATAAGTACAGTCCATGAAAAGCCACACTCTGACATTCAGGGCCTTCTTAAAAATTCATTTCTTTATTCATTTCTATCAGCCCGTGTCTTCGCCCCTGATGATTACGGTCGCCATGGGGACGTGGCGCATGCGCACAGCACGTCTTGGTTTCTCTCATGGTCTTCCCTTCCCTCCTTGGGCCTTTCCTACCTCGAGATATTTCTCTCCTTATTTCTTATCCTTTACTTTTCTTTTTATTTATACTCCAAGTTTGTCATGAAAGAGAAATCATGCAATATTTATGTCTGTGACTGTGATTTATTTCACTTGAAATTATGGTGTGAAGGCACCTTTCTAAGCATTTTTTCATATAATGCTACACTGTGCACAATCAAATATGTGGCTGAAACAAATAAATTTTAACACTACACCACATATAAAACATGTGTGTGTCATTTCTCTTCCCTAGAGGTCATCCTTGTCAGCAGCTGTGAAAATACATCCCCATCTAAAAGTCTAAGCAACTGACTACGAAGCGTTTCAAGAACACAGGCCCCAGAACACAGGCCCCAGAAAATTCTGAAAGTAGATTCTAATTTTATCTACTGGGCATGTAAGAAGTTGAAGAAGTATGTTTTACAATCAGAAGACACACAAATGTAAGTCAGTGTATCACAAGTGTGAGTCTCAGTCTATAACATTTTCTCTTTCTCCTATATTATAATTTATGTTTCCTTCATTTCCATGTAGCGCCAGTTGATATAGATGAAAAACGACAGGAGACTACGTGAAGTTCTCATTTGGGGAAGCAGTCTTCTACATTTACATAGGAAGTAGGATTGAATTTGGAAGGTTGAAAAGTTGCCTATGGAGCCAATTGTGGGACAAGAGAAGAAAGCGCAGCCTGCCCCGGCTGCCCTGAAACCATCCCCTAATCTTCTAATGCTTTCCTTTCTGACTATAGAGATTTAAAGACATATGCTTGCATTTTTAGGTTTTTTTTTTTCACCTAGTGTAAATGTGACAGATTCTAATCCAGGAGTGGGAAAAGAAGACTTTGAGAGCTTGGGGGATAAAAGAACATAAAACCATGAGTGTAGGAAACATACATGCCTTGCTCAGTGTGATCCCTGGCATCACCGTAGCTGTCTTATAATAGTGAGGAAAAGGCCTACAAAACTATATTCAGTAGAGCTACAAGTGCCTAACGTCAACTCCAAAGAAGCCTTGTTACACAAAACACTGTCACATGAGAAAAAAGCTAAGTCTTTATTATTAGACCACAGTAACCTCTGTGTGTGTCATGGTATGTATTTTCTTTTTTCTTTTACAAAGGAAAGAATATAATACCGGATACATTTTATAATAGTTTATAATGAATCACTCAAAGCTTAATCACTCAAATATACAACAAGTGCAGGAAACCCATCCGCACACTAAACACTAAGGAATCCAGATGAGGACCTAGAGCTCGTAACAAGGCCTTCCACTAGTCCAATTGAGGGAGTAGAGTCCACAACAAACTCTCATGCAGCCTGATGCATGGATCTCCACTAGAAAGGCCCAAAGGTCACTGGGGGAAGCTAGGGATTCTATGCCGTTGAGATGAAGGACCTGTGCTAGCAGGCTGAGGGATATTAACTGGAGTTAAGAAGCAACGCTCAAGGTAAGCACCAGAGCACCCCCAAAATTACCACAGCCATCCTCAGCAACAGTGAGGTCCCGAGCTCTTTCAGTGATGAAGAAAGCCAAGTTCCCATCAGGAAAACCAATATGACAAGCTTCTTCATGAGACTGAGCAGCGCACCATTTTCCTCTCTGGAGCCAGGAAGCGATGCTCAAGATGGGAACCAAAGTTCATTGGGAAAACCAGCATGACAAGGTTCTCCAGCAGAACAGCCAAGAGAACTAACAGTTTCAACAGCTTCTCCAAACAGCATCCTAGCAGCATTTCGCAGCTTCTCCTATTCTGCCTTTATGCTGCTGGCGACAATGCTCAGGTGGGTGTTTCACACCCAGAACCGTGCTAGTTCAATTCAACTGGGTGCAGTGAGTTGACCATGAGTTAGAAATCCACCCTGATCAACTTGGTAACCATACACATTTCTTAAACTAGGCTATAGTGGAAGATTTGTGAAAAGTTAACATATTTAATCTGTTTAGATTTACATTAATATTACAATTACATATACACATTTTGGAACTCATTCCTACACTAAAAAAATTTTAAAGGATTACCAAAATTTAAGGTTAAAATACAGTACTTTGATGAGTTAACCCAATTAAAAACACATATAAAGACAACATAAAAAGCATTACAAGAATTATCACAATCATAGTCTCTGTTTCCCATTAACAACTTACAACATGTGACAAGATTAAAAAACGGGCACCCCTGCAACTAAAATGCACTCATCTTTGGGTGATTCAGTTCATGTTTACCTTGTCTTGTTACAGCAATGTTGTCCTCTACTTCATCCTTGCAATCAAAAGTCTACTAGAGCCACATCCCTCTGGCCAAATGTTTCATATCACCTTACTGGCTCTTCATTCTTAATTTCAAGCATAGATCTGGCCAAAAACTCTGAACAGTAAATATGCCACCTTCCAAGTAATAGACCTCATTAAAATTTTTCTTAATCCACCCAGGAAATATCTCCAAACACAAGCAAAATGCAAAACAAATTTCTGCGAAAGCACAATATTCTACTTGGGCCCAGCCATCATGCAGTTCTTCTCAATTGAAGTCTCCTGAGCTTCATCTTAACTGGCAGCACTTCGATCAGTACTCTGATTTTCCAGGCTCTAATCAGAGACTCCAATATAGGTTACAGGATTCAAGCGCTCTTTGGCCAGTCTCTCCAAACATTTCCAAATTAGTTACAAAGGTTTTTAAGTCACATGACCAGGCAATATCCCAGTAATAAACTCATTCTCCTAGAGCCAATAATGTCGTGATTTGGGGGCTATTTTGTAAGGGAAACAATATAATATAGAAAACATTTTATAATAGTTTATAATGAATCACTCAAAGAATTATATACAAGTTCAAGAAACCCATCCACACACTAAATACTAAAAATCCATCTGAGGACCTAGAGCTCATAACAATGCCACCTCCCAGTCCAACTGGAGGCCGAGAGCCCACAACAAACTCTCATGCAGGTCTGTTTCACGGATCTCTGCTAGAAAGGCCCAAAGGTCACTGGGGGAAGATAGGAATTCTGTGCCAGGGGGATGAAGGGCTTATGCTAGCAAGCTGAGGGATCTGAACTGGAGCTAGGAAGCAATGCTCAAGGTAAGCACCAGAGCTCCCCCAAAAGTACTATAGCCATCCTCAGCAACAGTGAGGTTCTGAGCTCCTCCAGTGAGGAAGACAGCCAAGTTCCCACCAGGACAGCCAACATGATAATCTTCTTTATGAGACTGAGCGGTGCACCATCCTGCCCTCAGGAGCCAGAAAATGATGCTCAAGATGCGAACTGGAGTCTCTTCAAAGTTCAATGGGAAAGCCAACATGACAAGGTCCTCCCACAGACCAGCCAAGAGAAATAGCAGCCTCCAACAGCTCCAACACCTCCAACAGCTTCTCCAAACAGCATCCCTAACAGCATTTCAGCAGCTTCTCCTGTTGTGCTGACCAAAATACTCGGTGCGTGTTCCGCACAGCAGGACTGTGCTAGTTGAATTCAGCTAGATGTAATAAGTTGACCTCCAGTTAAAAGTAAGTTGACCACCAATGTGTGTGTGTGTGTGTGTGTGTGTACGTGCATGTGCACACACACATGCGCATGCACATGTGACTGCACACTGGTCTATTACTTGAATTCATTCTTTATCAATATATCAATATAAGGTCTTTTCTTAAAGCTGTCATTGTAGAATAACAGAAAAGGCTAGTTGCAAATGACTCTAAAGAATAATATTCTTTCACAGATTTAGGGTTGTGTACTGCTTATGTCCATAATATCAAATTACCAACTGAAAATCTTGATGGGTTTAGTGGCAAAACCTGTAATTCCAGCACTCTGGGAAACTGAGGAAGGAGCCTTTCAAGTTTGAACTCAGCCAGGACAAATTTATAATTTATTTAGACCTGTCTCAAAATTAAGGAAAAAAAATCAGGATCTGAGATGTAGCTCAATACAAAGATCACCCTTAGAATCAAATAAGTAGTTACCAGGAAAAGATTGTATCAAATAATAAATTAAGTTTAGGGCTGGGGAGATAGCTCAGCAGTCTAAGCACCGACCTGGCCAGAACAAGGACCCAGGTTTGATCCCTGGTACCACATGTTATGCTGGCCCTGGAACCGCGGGTGCACCAGCATCTACCAAAATTGAGTGAGGTGGCCCACACCTGTAATGCCAGTGCTGGGGAGGCTGAGACAGGAGGATCACTATGAGTCTGAGCTGCATAGTGCAACCCTGTACCAAATAAATAAATAAGGGATTAAATAATAATAATAATACATGAAGTTTATAAATATCACAAAAAGTCATTGATTGTAAGATTAGATGCATTGAGATGAATTCAAGGCCTTTTTTATAGTTGTGGCAAGTCTTTGAGATATTTATTTTGTGTGGAACCAAAACTAAGATAAAAATACTTAAAAATGAAATTTGCAGATGAACAAGAGTGATTTTGCACATTTTAGTAGTTAGAGCCAGTGATAGTAGAAGCATATTCAAGATAAATAAAAAGCTTCAGCACTAATGGTGTAGAAATGTCCTGTGCTCATCTGTCTTCCATACCTAAAGAGGGTTTTCAATGAAAAAAAAATAATAATAAGGTGGTAAAGCACATTGGTAGGTCTTTTTTATGTATTTAGTACAGGGTTTTCTACACAAATCGGACTTGTAGTGATCCTTCTGTTTTCAGCCTCCCAAGGGCTGGGATTACAGGTACATGTCACCTTGCCCAGTCTGATTTCTTTTTAATATTAAAAAAAATTTAATTAATTTTATTGAGTAAAAAATTGCAATGAGACAATTTCTAAATAGGTTGGTAGGAGAGTTACAACAATTGCATATTGTTGTCTTTGTAGTAGTCATTCATAGCTCAAGATGCTGACATGATATCCTGTC
>NDGN011489257.1:0-12191 GCA_002564285.1 Tympanoctomys barrerae | reverse complement strand
GGTTTTTTTTTTGTTGTTGTTATTTATTTTATTTACTGAGTACATTCAATTTTAAAAGAAACTACCATACTGGTTTTTTTCCAAGGTAGCGGAACCATTTTAAACTCTCATCAATTGGCTGGAGTTCACCTATCTCATGGCATCTGCAGTTACTGCTCCCTTTTCCTGGAATGATCTTCCATAACTGGCATGGTTGCCCTCTCGACATCCAAATCTCAGCTCAGTGCTGTATTCTAAAGAGACTAAGGAACTGAACTGCACCCCTCCAACCACCCAAGTTCGTACACTGAGGCACACGCTCAGTACCTTACCACGTGACTGCATCTGGACAGTAGGATTAAATCAAATGAGGCCTCTTAATCCAATTTGAGTGACATCACACTTGTCCAGAAGAGGAAGAGACACCAAGGATTCTCACAAAGGAAGGCCCAGTAGAGATAGTAGAAAGCAGGCGTCTGCAAGCCAAGGGGAAGCCTCAGCAGAATACAAACTCCCCACTATCCTGGACGCCCAGGATCTACAACTACAAGAAAATAAATTTGTATTTTTTATGCAACCAAATCTGTGGCATGTTATGGAAGCCCTAGCAAACTAAATGTAAAGTTACCATTTTACCATTACCAGTTTGCAACCACTATAATAACAATTATTTCACGAATTATCAATGAACGCTAAAAGCAGAAACTAATGAAGGACACAATATTTAGTGTCAAAATACCTTCTTTCGAGATATTTAATACTTTCAAGGGGGGTAGGGAATCACTTTTTATTTATTATTATTTTTATTTATTTATTTATTTTTGCAGAATGGGGATTGAAATCAGGCCCTTGCACCTGGCACTTATTCTACTGAGCTATCTCCCCAGCTGGGAATCACTTTTTAATGGAGTACTTTTGCAGGTATCACCTTAACAAACGATCAAGGTCAACATCCCCAATGCTGGTACAAGCCAATGTCATATGTGCTGCCCAATGTGAGACATGAAGGACAGAACTTTCTTTCAGTTGCATTTTTGTCAAAAGTGCATACTCTGAATCTAATCAAAAGAAAATATCAGACAATTCCAAATTGAGTGACATTTTACAAAACAACCTGCCAATACATTCCATAAATGCCAAGGTCATAAAAAATGAAACTGAAGAGACAAGTAAATCCAACAAGGGATCCTGAATTAAATTCTGAGTAATAGCTATAAAGGACACTACTTGGGATGATTAACAAAACTTAAATGTGAATGACATATCAAGTAAGTGGCATCGCTGTTCAAATTCCTGATATTGATCATTGTACTGAGACTGAACAAGAGAGTCCTTGTTTTTAGGAAATAAGCCCAGAATTATTTGACAAATGAATATAAAATCTTAGGGGCATTTTGAATTGTTTTGTTTTGTTTTTGCTTTTTGTGTCTGAGTCTTGCCATGTAGTTCATACTGGCCTTAAACTTGCTGTGTACCCTAGGCCGGCCTTAAACTCCCAGCAATCCTGGCTAAGCCTCCTGTGTGCTGGGATTATAGGTGTGCACCACCACACCCAGCAGGAATATGAAATTTTAATACTCTAAAATGATTTACAATGAAATATATATATATCATATATATACTATACATCTATGTGTGTGTACATATACACATAAGAGGAATGCTCATACAAATGTAAAATCATGCGGGCCAGGGAGATGGCTCAGTGGAATAAGCACTTCCCTGGCAAACACAAGTGCCTGAGTTCAATCCCCAGTTCCACAAAAAAAAAAAAAAAAGTAAAACCTTAACACTTTGTTATTCTGGTTGAAAGTGTATGCAAATTCTTTACTATTTTTGCAATTTATAGGTACACTTGATTGTGTATGTGTGTTTTTTACTGGAAATTGAACCAGGGTCCTGCACATTATAGGCAAGCACTCTCCTAGTAGGCTTCATCTCTGACCCCTACATTTGAAATTTTGTTTTAAAGAAATTAGACTTTCAGTGACTATACTATCAGAAGTGGCTTTCAGCAAAATCCAGTTTTGAAAACACCAAAAAGGGGCCAGGGGTGAGGAGGAGATGGTTTTCAAGCCCCAGAAACCTTTTATTTATCTTTTTTTTTTTTTTTTTTTTTGGTATTGGTGGTGCTGGGTATCAAACCCAGTACTGTACACATGCAAAGTAAGAGCTCTACCACTGAGCCACATCCCCAGCACTAGTTCATTTTTTTCTACAAGTTATCAGAAAAAATGTGCATTTACTTGATGTCTGTTGTATGCAAAAGTCTTGTCCTGTTCTAAATGTTTTGGCTGCGTAACCTCTATGAAAAGACACAAGGTCGATTATCTTGCCCTAAATGACCCATGGTTTGTCTGTTAAAGTAGCAGAGCTTCAACTAAGGCAGGGGTTGATTTTCCCTAGACTTAGAATGGTTCCCAGTACATTATAGACATTCAAAAAATATCTGTAAATTCAATTAACAAACACTGGGCACCTTACTAAGCACTGGGGTAGCAAACATAAAACAAAATATACAACATCCATGCCTATATGGAGAGTACACTGAGCATTAGTCCACACTAATAATTTTACTTATTTATTACTTATTTACTTATTCAGTATGTGGCAGTGGGAATTAAACCCAACATCTTTGAATTGTGCTACCCAGCTCCGCTCCCCTTCATTTAACTTCACTGAAAAGTCTAATTTCTTTAAAACAAAATTGCAAATGTAGAGTCTGAGATGAAGCCCACTGGTGGAGTACTTGCCTACAATGTGCAGAACACTAGCTCAACACTATAGATTTCTAGGTTGCCCAAGGTGGGCTCAAATTTATGATCCTCCTGTGTCAGCCTCCCAGAAGGCTGGGATTAGGCATTTACTACCACGCCCAGTTTACCCTATTTGTTTTGGTCCTATCAACCCTGGAAAGAGGATGGAGTCTATTTTGCAGGGCAGGAAACTTAAAATCAGGGTAGGGCAATGATTTGCCTTAGATAAATGAGATTTTTTTTTCTCTCCTTTTGAGCCAGGGTATCATGCAGTTCAGGCTGGCTTAGAACTCACGGTAGCCCAGGCTGGCTTCGATTCCTCCTGCCTTGACCTCCCAAGTGCTGGGATTATAGGCGTGCACCACCGCACCCAGGGAATGGGATTCTTTAGTAGGGGTGAAGATACAATTGTAAACCAGTCCCTGTGGTTCCCAGGCCGGAGCACTCAATCAATTAAGCCTGCAAATCCAATCACCCAATCAGTATTTATTAGGCCGCCAGTGTGGGCGGTTGATCTCGCGCAGGTCCTGGAGACAAGGTTGCGGTGTGCCGACGGCTGCGGAGACTGAGGCTCCGCGGGTCGCCGGAGTTTGGCGCCTATTTTTTGTTGGTTGGGTGTTCTCGCCTGTGATTGGGCCGCAGCGCGGCGTCCGGGTGCGCGGATTGCGGCGGCTCCGTCGACCCTGGCTGGGCCCAGGCCGCGCAGAGCGCGGCTGGCCTCCCGCGGGATGGGTCACCAGGAGTCCCCGGTGACCCGGGCGGCGGCGGCAGCGGCGGCGGCGGCGGCGGGGGCGGGCGGCGCGGCTTATGTAAAGCGGTTATGTAAAGGGCTCAGCTGGCGCGAACACGTGGAAGGCCACGGGAACCTGGGAGCCCGGGCCTCCTCCGCGAGAGCCGCAGCCATCACCGCTGCAGCCTCACGGCCTGTCACCCGCCCGGCCCGGGCCACCACCTCCCGCGTCGCTCAGTCCCGGAGGGGGCCCCGGCTTGGAGCGGACCATTTCCCGGCAAGGGCTCCCGGAGGAAAAGGCGCCGCCCGGAAGTGGAGCGGCGCTGGCCAGGTAAGGACGAGACCGCGGAGCCAAAGCTACCCGCCACTCCCGCGGCGTTGGGGAGGGCAACCGGGTCCTCGGTTCGGCGCGCTCCGCAAAGCAGAACTTTCTGCCACTCTCCTCCACCCGCAACCCATGGGGACTTGGGTCGGCCCAGTGGGCTCGGAGCTGGCTTAATTCAATGGACTGTTTACACCCGGAGGACGAAAGGCTGGGCGTAGGGAGGGGGATGTCAGAGAAGATCAAGCAGGGAAAAAGACTTAAAACTATTAGAATAGCTCCTGTAGGTGATTTTCATAAATACCGAAGACCTCTGGTTTTTGTTTTTCCCGTTTCCACCCGATAAATAAGCAAAGATGGCCAGTGGCACTTGCTTTTCTTTCCGGTTCTCCCTCTGAACCTCTATTCATTGGTTCCATCTTCTTCGCTTGCTCCTCCCCTCTGTTCAGTCAGAGGCCTTAGCTTCCGTCTTAAAGGGGACGCAGCGGCCGGAGGAGGAGCGGGAGGAGGTGGGGCTCTACGCTGCCTGCGCTACTTGCCTACCCGCCTCGGCCTGGTTGTTTAACCGCTTTTTTCGTCCACAGGTCACAATCCAAGGTCCCGCTCCTCCGCGTGCCGGGGCCGGACGAAGGGATGAAGCAGGGGGAACCCGGGCAGCACCGTTGCTGCTCCCCCCGCCGCCCGCAGCCATGGAAACGGGGGAGGAAGACGGCGCCCGCCGAGGTACACAAAGCCCGGAGCGGAAAAGGCGAAGCCCAGTGCCCAGGGCGCTCAGCGCGAAGCTGAGGCCAGTGGCTGCGGCCCAGGCGATGGATTCATTGGCGGCCGAGGCCCCGAGCGAGGCCTACCTGGCGGGGCGGCGGCCCGAGGCTGGTGGCGGGTCTGCGCCTCCCCGTTACAGCTTGCTGGCAGAGATCGGGCGCGGCAGTTACGGCGTGGTCTACGAGGCAGTGGCCGGGCGCAGCGGGGCCCGGGTGGCGGTCAAGAAGATCCGCTGTGACGCCCCCGAGAATGTGGAGCTGGCGCTGGCCGAATTTTGGGCCCTGACCAGTCTCAAGCGGCGCCACCAGAACGTCGTACAGTTTGAGGAGTGCGTCCTGCAGCGCAATGGGCTAGCCCAGCGCATGAGCCACGGCAACAAGAACTCTCAGCTCTACCTACGCCTGGTGGAGACCTCGCTCAAAGGTAAGGCCGCCGGGACCCCTAGGCTCCGGCCTGCCCCTGTCACCCAGGGCCTGACACACCCTCTTTTCCCCGCCCAGGCTTTGGGCTGCCTTCCTCGGGACTCAATTCTGCCCGAAACGTTAGGGGAGTTTCCACGAGAAGAGTTCTTCTAAGTGCTAATCCTTCCTTACCTTAGTAAAGCATGTATTCAGTAACTGGCAGATTGCAGAGCTTCCTCACTCTAGGGCTTCTTTTTCCTTCCTGAAACAAACTGAAGAACTTTACTTTCTTCCTTTCTGGTTCTAAATTTTCTGACATTCTCTAGTCCCACTCCTAAAACTCTTGCTTTCTTCTGAGATCCCCAGGCCTCCATCCAAGGGCAGTCAAGCAAATCCTTGGTTTACAGGCTCGGTCCTTTGGGGGATGTATTATAACTCTTGACAGGTGCGTCTGGCGCTGTCACATAACACCCATCATCTTTTCCCGCCATTTGACCTTAATCTTTTTCGTGTGAGGCTGGCTGGGAAGTGATTTTACTTATAAAGAAAGTGGTTTTACTTAAAAAGAAAGCAGAGCTTCTTGAGGCCAGGGAGTTTGGAAAGCGAACTGGGAGGAATAATACAGGTAGCATCTGTTCAGAGAGAAGGGATAGTGACCTAGAAAAATGAGGAGGTATCCGGAGGCCAGAGAATCCAAGGGAAGAATTAATCTGAGTCCCAGGTATGGCCTGAGCACTAAACTGACTTATTGATTTATTTGTAGATTTTTTTTAAGGCAGGGTCTCACAAAGCAGTTTAGATTGGCCTCACTATGAAGCCTAGACTGGTGTTGAACTTCAGATTCTCCTGCCTTACCCCCTGAGATTACAGTGCACCACCACCCGTTGCTCTGAAGCGATTTAAGATAAAATATTAAAAGCAAATTCTGTCCCCTTTCTAAGAATAGAAAAACTAAGCCCTAGAGGTGAACAAGGATAACTTGAGTAAGGTTAATCAGCTTGAAAGGGAACTCTTAACTGCTGATTTCCATGTTACGTACTTCGCATAGCTTGAGTGATGGGACCCAGGTCTGTCTTTATTCAAGGCCTGGATCCTCTCATATGGCCCTGCTGTTCTAAGGATGACCATTTGAGAACCAGTAGGGTTTGGGGCTTGATAATTTTAGGCAGTCTCCTAAAATCTTGAAGCTTTTGCTTAGATCCCACTAGCGAGTATCCCAAGAGCATTTGTTGTCCATTTCAAGTCAGTTTGACAGTGGATTGGATGGCACCAGTGGTATCACCTGGGGCCCTTTCTCAAGAGACTTCCTTTATGCCCATCCCCCTTCATCTACTCTGAGAACCCTGAATCCCCCCAGGGTGAAACTTTGTTTTTTTCTGAACCGTCTCCCCAAGGAGATTCTTTTATCTTGCTTGTATTCTAAGAACTCATCACTTAAAGGTCCTTCCTTGTTCTTATAATTCTCTGCAAGATAATAATAATGATCTAGACGTCCATATTTTAAGACTGCATTGGTATTAGGAGTTGCTTTTCCAAACATTTTTCTCCCTTCAATTCATTGATGCCAGTCTTGCAGTTGCAACCATAGCTGTAGTCTTATTCCCCCAAAATATAAACACATTGAAACTTTCTTCTCAGGTAGAATTTTTAAGAATTTCACAGTAAACAAAGGTGATATAGCATAGAAGTTAATTCTGAGATTAGGCTCATGCTCAGTTTTAGCTTCCCCTAAACTGATGCACAGGCATGGGGTAAGTTTAAAACCTGTGAGAGGCATTCCTTTATCCATGAGCTAGGGATACCCTTGTCATAAGGTGCCATACACACTGCGAATATCAGTAGTGCTCTGTATAAAAAAGGTGGTTCAGGCGGCATATTGAGTCTTTTCACCTCCTTTGAAGTTTGTTACAGTTTGCTGAACTTTGACTATAGAACATGTCCTATTATATCAGCAGCAGCACTATATTTTCATCCTTGGAGAACTACAGCTGAGACCTAGAGAAATGAAATAGTTTGCTTACTGTGATCCCTTTCAGCTGTTGGCATCCTCAAACTATTTGAGCCTCCACAGTGTTTTGGGCTCAGAGACAACACAGTGAGGAAAATAGGTATTTTCTCTGCTTAAGAAAATAGGTTAAGCTTTTATATCACGTAAATTCAGCAAGTAGTAAGTATAGTCATTTTTCACTTGTCATTACTAAGTGGAGTACAAAGACCCACCTCTCTCCAGGTTAAGTTTTTCTGGCTCCAGTCTCCAAGATTTATCTGCCATGCTGTGTCCTGGGGCCCTAGGTTTACAACATACCCATGTGGTCCAGTAATGTCAAAGCTGAAGGAATCCTAGAGATAACTTGGTTCAGTTCATTAAATAGAAAGCATTTTGAAGTTACCCTTCCCAATCTCTTACAATTTAGGATGATTTTGAAATTGAGCAAAGTGGTAACCTGCCTTGCAGTCCCAACTCAAGCAAATGCATACTTTTTCCAGAGTTCCTACAATGGTATTTGAAAGAAAAGGAGGGAAAAAAACCCTTGTCCCAAAGCCACTTACATTTGAAAAGTTTAAGGATTCTAAAAGATTTAAATGGTAATCAAGGTCACTGGAGGAAATGGCACAAATGTTAACCCATTAACAAGGGCTTTGGGGAGGGTGTTGTACAGAATTAAGGAAAATCAAGAGATGACGGAGATGGAGTGTTTGAAAGAAGGATGTTAGAGCCAAGGTAGGTGGAGATAAAATGCGATGTGTTGTTTGTTTTTGCGATGTGTTTTAATGTTGGGCCAGTAAGACAATTCTTTTCCATCTCAACTCCTAGTGAATACACAGCAGACGTTTCTGTAGTCTCAAGAAAAATCACTTGATGTTATAATCCAGTTTTAAAGAAACTTCTTACAATGTTCTTGGTTTTACCCAATTTGATGAACTTTGTGCATCATCTCCTTTTCAAGCAATAACTAAACTTACCTCCTCAAAACACAGTGTAAAAAATAGAAGTCTTAGGTATCTGCTCTAGCTATGTAGGAAACTAGACCCCAGAAAAGGGATAGGATTTGCCCAAAATGAAGTAGTGGCAGCATTCAAATAAGCTTCCCAGTGTTTAGCAATACTGTAAACTTGGTTGACTGTTTAATGTTGAAGTATTTTTCACATAAAAAGAATTAAGACATCAACGGTTTTCTCTTTTCATGGGGAGAGGGCTGGGAGGGCTTTTTTGAGGTAGGGTCTCACTATAGTTCAGGCTGGCCTTGAACTCCCTTCTGTACTTCAGGCTAGCCTCAACTCTGATCCTCTTGCCTCCACCTCCCAAGCCCTGGGATTTTAGTTGTGTATTGCCATGCCTGGCAACAGTTTGATTTTTAAAACTTTTTTTTTTTTTAACCTCTGGCCTGAACTCTCAGCTGTTCTGCCTCAGCCTCCCAAGTGCTGGGATTCCAAGCATGTATTGCCACCCCCAGATGTTTTTGTTCTATTTGTTTTCAATTTCTGAAGGACTCTGTTCTAAATGCACCTTAAAACAAGCTGCCACTTAGAAGACAATAGACAGCTTCCACTGCCAAACTCAGAAAGTTTGTTTCTATCTCCTTCAGACAAACAACAGTGAGGACCCCCTCTTCTGTTCCCCTCCAAAAAATTTGGGACATATTGAAGTCTCATAAAACTAGTGGTTTTACTGAGCTGAGAGCTAGGAGCCTGGTAAAAGGACACTAGTTCATTTTGCAAATTGTTCAATGTTTACTGTACACAGGGTGATTTTTTTTTTTCTTCCTTTGTGTGGTAGTAATCGGGATTGAACCTAGGGCCTTAGAATACAGTTACATTAACTACATCCCCAATTTTTATCTTCCTAGTCTTGCAAAGTTACCCAACCTAGGCTCAAACTTGGTATTCTGCCTTAGCCTTCCAGATTGCTGGAGTTGCAAGCATGGACCACTGCAACCAGTGGTTTCAAAGAATCTTCTGGTTGTTTGAGATGGGTTAGCCCTTACAAAGTTGCCTTGCCTGTGCAGCAACGCCATGTGACAACTGAGAGAGGCTATGTCAAAGGAGCTGCACAAGCTTTCCATCGTGTGGACTGTACATGTCCACATGAACTGGTGCAAGATCACAAGAAAACATTTTCTCTAATTTCAGTTGGAGGCATGGGAAGACAGGTAACAGAAGTAGTGAGGGACGAACTAACCCGGTGGGGAGGCCAGAGTTCCTGGTAGGAACTGGTTGTCACCCTGTGAGCTCCCCCAGCAGTCGAATGCCTAGGGAAACTTTGGGGCCTAGCAGGGCAAGATCACACCATGCCCGGGCTTCTAGAAAGTAACTGAATTCTCTGTTGTACCTTGGGCCTCAGTTTAGAGAGCTCCAGCTAGGCAGAGCTGGAAGATGGTCGGGCTACTTTGACATAGATAAAAATGGTGATAAGAGTCTTTGTAACAAATTACCAGAATACAGTAGAACACTGGACATAGAGTCTGAAAATGTTAGTTCTAGTTTCACCCTGTTAAGAGTTAGAACTTAGCGATTGTTATGTGCCCGTTGCAATACTTTTTAATCCTGTTCAGTCCAAACCACCACTTGAAGTCAGTACTGATTATCTTTTGCAGTTGAGGCAACTGAGGCACAGAAGTTAATGAAATTGTCCAACAGCAAAGCAATGGCCAACCCTGGCTTGGACTACAAACTTTACAGCTTTGGTGGCTTAAGTCCTGAGTTCTATTTTTCTTGGTTGTAAAATGGACACAATCATACTTTTGCTCAGAAATTAATGGCTATTACTTAATGTTTAATTATATATTAATCAATGCTGTGGCACCACTGATTTGGTTTATGTATCTTAGCTGTTAGAGTGCTTGCTTTCTGGTCTGCTCTTGAAGGTCTTAGGGCAATCATGTGGATTTTTCTTGCTGATGACTGCTTTTCTTCTGTGTGTTTTGGGGATTTTAGGTACCAGCCCCAGGAGATAGAAATAACTCTTATCTAATTGAGAGTTTTGGTTAATTGGGTTTGCATTGGGTAAGGCTCTTTAGTGTATCTTCTCAAGGAGAGTTTAGGCTCCTAATAGAGCATCAGTTTGCCTTAAATTTGGCCCTAGATGGCTATCCTTAGGGCCAGAAATCCTCTGAGTGACTCAGGATTATGGACCTGACCAAGTTGTCTTTAATTTGCAAGTTTCTGCCACATGCACAGGTTCGATCTGCTCTCTGGTAGTCAAGAGGTAAGGTGGGGTGGAGAAAGAAATGTACCATAGTGAGCTAGCTAGTCAGAAGATGGGAGAGCACATTCTAAAGAGCCTTGTTGCTTAGGAAGCTGATCTAAATGGTTTATGTAGGAGATGGGTGATTGCAGATGGTGGGCTCTTCCCCTAGATGGAAGTTTATGGCCCTGTGATGCACATCTGATCCTAATTGCCTAGTCATGGAACGTACTCTCAAGAGCAAAGATTTTTATTTCCTCGGGCATTCTTATCACAGAGTAGTTTGCCCCCTTGCTGTTGCTTTACAGTGTGGAGGAACTACCTACCTGGGTCCTGCCCCGAGGCCCTCTTGCTGAGGATCAAACTCATTGTAACAAAGAAAACTTTTTACTGGATTGTTGTGGGAGATATGGCTAGGTGGGGTTAAACAAAGTCAGGTGCAAGATCTGGTCTCACTGCACACTCAGCGCCTGACTTTACTATTATTTCTCTATTTTCTTTTTAAACCTCTCAGCTCACGAAGCACCTCCTGTATACATGCAGTGCATTGTATGGGAACCCCAGACTTGATTTTATTCCACCATACATACCCATTTTAATGAAGGAGATGGTTGCAGTGTGGTAGGTATGAATGACTTCATTGCATGCAACCTTAAAAGGTGTTATAGGGAATCAGCCACTAGGAATGTGGACTAAATTAGGGGAGAGAATAGAAAAGTGAGAAATGGCCCTGACTAAAGCTGAGGGTTGGGTTTGTGGCAAGGCCTGTTTCCTGTGATGAAGGTCTTCCTGGGTGGGAAGGTCCAAGTTTCAAGATACAGCCCCCCACCCCTCACCTAATGTTCCACCTAGCAGTACTTAACCTCTCATAGTTATTTTCATACTTACTCTGTTTAATCCTCTTCTCTGCTGATGTTTTTGTAACCTGATGTCACAGATAATATCCATCAAGGGCAAGTAATGTCTTCCATGTGACACTAGCAAAGGATTGAGCTCTATATTTATTTCCGATCTCCACATTCTAGACACTTGGTCTTTTTGTGGAACCAGGGATTGAACTCGGGCCCTTGCACTTGCCAGGCAAGCGCTTATTCTAATGAGCTGTCTCCCCGACCCCAACACTTGGTCTTTTTTTTTTTTTTTAAACATTTTTTTATTTATTGTGGGGGGGGCAGCTCCGCCCACCAGGGGGGCGGAGCTGGCTGGCATGTGGTACTGGGGGATCGAACCACGGTCCCTGTTCCAAGTAGGTGCTTTAGACCACTGAGCCATCTCACCAGCCCCAACACTTGGTCTTATAACCAGTAGTCATATTGGATAGCTGCCTATCTCTGGATACTGGAGGCATTAACATGATTAGCATCCAGTAGTTGTCTGCTTTGGTGTCCAAGTGTCAGATGTCATAGTTAAACCTTCCAACAACCTGGAGATGTAGTTGTTTCTTCCCAAGTTATGAAAAATGGAATGGATTCTTAGGGTCTTGGATCATAGTATGTAGAGAGGGAATATTGATACCTGTCCTGGTGGGCTTCACTCCTTGGTCTTTTGGGACACTGTATCTTGCCGAGCAGCACTATAGCAGGTCTGCTTGGCTTCCTTAGGAAGACATGGTAATAATAGTGACATTGTACCCAACCTTTTTAAGAGTCACTAAATTGCCCAAGCTAGTCTTGAACTTGGGATCCTTCTGCCTCTGCCTCCCAAGTAGCTGAAATTAGAAGTATGTGCCATCATGCCTACTGTATTCTGCCCCCCCATTACACATTAGAATTTACTTATGATATATGTGACCTTAAGATTTTGTTGAAGTATAAAATGGCTCTTTAACCAAATGGCAATACCGTAACTAATTGCACCCCTTCTTAGATAATTAAGCTGTATTTTGTCCATGTTGTATGGAATACCAGTTCTAGGTATTTGGGTGTTTAGTGTGTCTTTTGTCGGTGGTCAAGGTTGTTTTTGTTGTTAGGTTTTGTTACTTGTAGAATACATTACTGAAGGGGCTGGTGAGATGGCTCAGTGGTCTAAAGCACCTACTTGGAACAAGCTTGGCAAA
>NDGN011489256.1:0-10018 GCA_002564285.1 Tympanoctomys barrerae | reverse complement strand
CCCAGCGCTGGGGAGGCTGAGACCAGGGGATCACTATGAGTCTGAGCTGCATAGCAAGACTCTATACCAAATAAATAAATAAAATATTTTTTAAAACATTTTTAAATCACATGGATCTTAATAGTAAACAGTGAACAAATACAAACTTAATCAAGTTGTACCCCCATTACAATCCTAGTGCCAGAGCAATATATTTGCTAGACTGGGTTAATAGAGTCTTGGGTACACGGTATAGGGCCATCAAGCTGGCAAATCCATTCTTCTCCATCCCATGAGGAAGAAGTTGTCTGCATTGAAGCGGAAGTAATGTCAGTTTGCATTTATGGTCCTAGTGCAGGGCTATGTTGATTCCTTCACTATTTGTTAGAACCTGAAGGGCCTGGACTCTCCAGGCATTGTACAGAATACCTTAGTGGCCTTTGATCTCAGTGACATCATGTTAGTTGGGCTAGCTGACCAAGAAAGCACAAGATATGAGATTTGTCATTTACCCTAGAGACCGGGCAAAGTCCCGAAAGATTTGAGAGTGTACTATTGGGTCAGTAAAGTGTTTTGGAATTCACTGGTCTGAAACAGGTCTCTCTCCAAAGGAAAGAACTAATTCTGTGTCTTGCATTCCCACCACTAAGAAGGCCTCCTCAGGTTCCAAAAGCAGCATATTTCACACTTGAGAATACTGTTCTGACCCATTTGCTGACTGGCACAGAATGCTGCCAGCTGTGGCAGATCCCAGGGCAGTAAAGCTCTCTGCAGCAGGTCCAGGCTGGGGCCCAAACAGCCCCAACAACTCAGCCATATGACCCAGCAGACCCCACAGTACTAGAGGGAACTGGTGGGAGAAAAACACCATGTGGAGTTTGTGTCAAGCCTGAATAGGAGAGTCACAACACAGACCCTAGGGTTCTGGAGCGAGGCCGTGCCATCTGCAGCAGAGAACGCCGTGCCACTCGGAAGCAGCATGCCGTGTGCTCCGGAGCCCTGGTGGAGATGGAGTGTTGCCTCCCACTCACCAGGGCTTCTCGAACTTCTCGCACTGCTGAGCATCCAACCTGCCAGCAGCAAAGACCAAACCTGAGCCCCCATATGGCCAACTCTTACGGCATCCAACTCATCTCCTGGAGGTAGTGGATTCCATCAGATGCTTCCAGCTCAGAAAGTGCAGTAATGAACTCAACTATGATGGACACACACAGCTGCTGTTGGCTTACTTATCCTGTCCCTGGGGCCTTTGCTAGGCCAGTATCTGAAGGCTTCCAGAGTATCTGACCCTCAAACCTCTTTGCATCTACATCACCGCAAAGAGCTGTCACAGTGGACACATGACTATGAGGTCCACTGATACTGTCACAGAAGGAATCATCTAGAAGCCCCCACTCTGGCATGGTGGTAGATGCCTTTCTGGAGCCAGCTTGGAGATGACTCCCAGAGGAGGGGCACAATCCAGGACAGAGCCTCACAAACCTAAAGGAAAACCAGATGAACTATTATTGTATACTGCTGTGTTCCCACAGGTAGGACACGTGGACCTGGGATCCACTGCCAGAGGCTGCAATGGCCTCACTTGGCTCCCTCACAGTGACCTACATGGAGAAAAATGTTTCTGATCTTGACAACTTCAGGTACAGGATCTAGAGCAGCTTTGTCCCAAAAGAACTCACTGTGCCCATAGACCTCCCCCATTCCTACACTGTCCAATAGAGCAGCCAGGTCACACATGGCTACTGAGCACCTGCGACATGGCTAGCAGAGCTGAAGAACTGAGCATTTATTTCAGTTAAATTTCCATGGGGAGTTACTCTTGGCTAGTTGGTACTGTACTGGCCAACCCAAGGCAGGTCCCAATTCCAAAGGAGAGGACTTTCAATGTGGGCTAATAGTAAGAGTCCCACTACAATTTAATGACTATCTGATCACTTCACCCATTGTGCCAAGATCCCAGCAGGCTTGGGGAGGAGCTTCTCCTGGGGTAGAGCTGCTCTTTCGGAGAAGAGGTCTGGAAAAGAGTGTGTTTGTGCCCACTGAGTACAGTGCAGCACCATGGTCTACAAAGAACATGAGGCTTGGGGGGCCAGAGCTCGGAGCCCTCGGTCCATCCAGTAAGGCACCTTGGTCAGCAGAGATGCCGAGGCCTGTGGAGCAGAAGGCAAAGGAGAGACCATGAGCACCGATGCCCCCTGTGACCAGCTTTAGATGTAGGGTCTATAGTCTCTCCTGCTACGTTCTAATTATGTTTCCTGGGAAGAGGCCACAGGAATGCCTTGATCCCTTGATCGGGTGAACTCAGGCAGAGGAAGCAGATACCTTCTAGATGTGGTGGGTATCCAATGGACTGTCCAGACCTCACTTTAGGAGCCAGGCACCTGTTGCCTCACAGCCAGGACTCTTCAGGAACTGCCTCAGCCAAGTGAGACGTCTTACCCGAGCCTGCCTTCCTCCCCAGACATTGTCCAGGTGTGATAACTATTTGATGTAGCACAGGCCTGGCACCCTTGTCTTGATTCAGTACACATTGGAGTGGTTCTCCTGGGGTAGTACACCCCATGGCATCCACTGAGGCCTTCTACAACCATGTGCAGTGGGACAATCCTGCTGTTGTAGCCTTCATCACACCTCCCTCTTTTCCTCAGCTGTTGTTCCAGAGAATACCCCTGCCATATAACCACCCGCCTGAAGATGTCTGCTTAGATTCTGGTTCCTGAGAAATCCACCTAAGTCATGCAGGTTGCATGCCTCCACCCTAATTTTGTTTACTGCTGTAGTGGGTACTGTGGGACTTTGCTCAATCCCCTTTCCTGGGATAAGCTGTCAATCCCCAGTTGTTGACTGCTCAGCACAGAGCCCTTTCCTGGAATTTGCTATTGGTCTCAGGGAACTCTCTCATGCCAGGCAGCAGATTGTGGACAGTAACCAGCTGGTGCAGGGAAACAGAGAGCCAGGATCACAGCCTCCACTGGGACAGTCTCCAGTGGCCATCCAGCTCGGGCACCCGCAAGCTCAGTGGTGGTAGTGGTTGAAATGCAGGGCTGGTAGGTTCTATGCCTGCTCACTCCTTCAACCCCTCCTGCCAGCAGGTGACTCTGCTAAGTCCTAGCCAATAAACCTCATGCACAAGGTTCCCCACCCCAGAGATTCCCTCATGGAACCTAAGCTAACAGAACCATGGTTTCAATTTCCAGACATATAACATTTTTCAATTCAAATCTACCTCTCTTTTTAGGGTTGGGAGATTGCCACCTCTTAGAATCATGCTTAGAAGATCCTACAGTATCAGGACCCAGTGTTAATTGGGTTAGCACTGCTGTGACTTGGGTGGCATCTTCATATTGGAATCTTTAATCTCAGAATCATTTTGCTCTATGTATGTAAGTGCTGAAGTAGTCAATATTTAAAATATTTCATTCATTTTTTTTTGAAAAACATACTGATTGTACAAAATTTACATGTTAACCATTTTATTTTTATTTATTAATTTTTTTTGGCAGAAAGAGGGATTGAACTCAGGCCCTTGTGCTTGCCAGGCAAGTGCTTATTCCACTGAGCCATCTCCCCGGCCCTTAAGTATGTAACTCAGTCACATTCAATTCGTTCATAACTCTTGTACAACCATCCCTATTATAATCAGTGCCACAACGTTTTCATCATCACACTGAAATTCTGTATCTCTTCAACAACTTCTTTCCCCCTTCCCAGCTCTACTACCATTCTCCTTTCAGTTTCCACGCATCTGTAGGTACCAGGTGCTCATATAATTAGAATCCTAAAACAAGCCCTTGTCCCTCCCCACACACATGGCCTGGAGGTCATGGCAAACTAAGTCTTTTACCAAGACTGTGGTGAGACTGTTTTATTTCATCTTGTTTGAGTCATGAGTTTGTTAGAAATTGAAATTAGTTGTTTTGCTTTTGCTGGGCAGTTTTAAGTACAGCAGAATGTTGAGTTAACCTGCTAGATTATGGTAAGACTGTGGTATGGATGGTAATGGTTTTGTGTCTTCATATTGATATTATCAGTACTTATTTGAAAAGTAATTATAAGTGGTTCATTGTTTTTAATTAATGCACTTTAAATAAGGTGGAATAAAAAGAAACTTAGAAAGCAAAGTACACTGTTTAATAATGCAGTATATATTTCACTCATTTTGTAAAAGTCTATCTGTTAAAAGAAAAATCTATGATGATTTAGGGTTTTCTTTTTTTGTTGTTTGTTTGTTTGTTTTTGTGCAGGGTCTCACTATGCAGCTTGAACTCATAGGGATCCTCCTATTTTCAGCCTCCCCAGCACTGGGATTACAGCCATGCGCTACCATGCCCAGACTAATTTAAGATGATTTAAAACTAGAGTAACAAAAACAAGAGATTCCAGCACCTCTGTGTGCATGTCTGCCTCTTTCACTGAGCATCATGTTCTCAAATTTCACCCATGTCATAGCATGTGTCAGAATTTTCTGCATGCTAAAGACTAAATAATGTTCCATTGCATATGCAGACACAAACAATCGCGTGTGTGCGCACGCTCTCTCTCTCTCTCTCTCTCTCACACACACACACACACACACACACACACACACACACCCCAACACCACATTTTGTTTATCCACTCACCCACTAATTAACATTTGGACTGTTTCTATCTTTTGGCTATTGTGAATAGCGTTGCTATGGACATTCATGCACAGACACTTGTCCAAGTCTGTGTTGGTAGCACTTTAGGGTACATATCCAGAAGTAGAACTGTTAGACTTTATGACTCTATTCTTATTTTTGGAGAAGCTGCCACACTTTTCCCCCTAAAGGCTGTGCCGCTTTACTTCCAACAGTGCAAGGGGTTCCATTTCCTCTACAACCTCAACATACCTGTCACTTTCTGCTTTCTTTTGTGATTTGCCTTTTCCTGTTTCCTTAGATCCATCTTAATGGGTCTAAAGTGGTGTCTCATGGTGTGTTGAACCACAGTTCCCTAGCGATGAATGATATTGAGCATCTTTTCATGGACTTACCATTTGTGGGTCTTCTTTGGAAAAACGTCTATTGAATGCCTTTGTCCATCTTTTAATTGAGTTGTTACAATATTTTAACTTTTTAAATGTGAACAACTTGTTGTCTTCCATGTCCTTTGTTTAAAAACTTAGGTTTTCACGATCATTTCACATGCTATGTGTATCACATACTACGTGATTGCATTTATTTGGGCATGCTTTGGGAAATTCTCTTTTGTTCCACTGATGTCTATTTCATTTTGGTGATAGAACAGACTTTTAATTAATACTCTGTGTAAGTCATTCTAATGGCCACTTTTAAAAAAATTTAGGCTGGCTTATTCATTTTAGGATGAAGAGAAACTATTAATACTATAAATTTTAATACTTTCCATATTATTAAGTCATCATTCCACAAATACATGTACAGAGTCTTGCTAGAATCTGAGAATATGAAATGGACTGGGGACTGCTGCAGACAGGTGCCTGGCACACATAAGCAAGTAAGCATGCAGGTACAGGAAGCCATAAACATTACCACCAACACCCAAGTCCGAGCAGTCAGGAAAAGCTTCCTAGAGGGGGGTGAGTCACCTCCCCCTCCATGTGAGTGTGGATCTCAGCTCTGCAGACCCAAGAAAGCTCAACTAGGAGAACTAAGCAAATGCCTGGGGTGGGGGGACATGATACAATCCAGGCAAAAAGCAGCATGCCACCCTGCCAGCCTGCATATGTGGTCTCCAGCTGTAATGGACCAGACCAGAGGGCCAGGGGTGAGGCAGGCAACCATGGGCCACTTGAGGGATTTTGGACTTTTTCCTAAGAATAGTTGGAGGCCACCAAAGGCTTTTTAAAAATCAAGGTGTGAAAAAAAAAGAAAAGAAAGAGATGCAGTCTACATGTCTTACAATCACCTTTTGCAAAGTGCAGATCTCAATGGTTTTAAATGTATTCACACATATATCCAGCCATTACCATAGTCAACATTTGAACACTTTTATCACTTCTAAAACCAATCTCAGATGTTACTTCATACCTACTAGGATGGCTACTATTAAAAAACAAAAACAGAAAACAACAATGTTTATGAAGAAGTGAAGAAATATGGACCCATTGAATAGAAAATGGTACAGCCAGTCTGGAAAACAATGTGGTGAATCCCTCAAAAAGTAAACCTAGAATTATCTTATCAAGATATCTTAAAGAACTGAAATCAGGATTTCAGAGAGGTGTTTGTACACCTGTGCTCACAGAGACATTATTCACAATAGCTAAAATTTAGATGCCACACAAGTGTCAGTCCACAAATGAAAGGATAGCAAAATGGAGATTTTTGACCCCCCAAAAGGAAGAAATCCTTATGCTTGCTACAACATGGATGAACCCTGAAGAGATTATGCTAAGTGAAAAAAACAGTCACAAAAAGGCAAGGACTGTATGATTCTACTTACACTCATGGTGAAGGTGGTGGTGGGAGGGGGAGTACCTTAAGTGGTCAAAATCATAAATACAGAAAGCAAAGTGGTAATTACCAGAGGTTAGTGGAGGGGTGTAGAAAGTTAAGGGTTAACATCTCCTTGACGCCCTCAGCACCCTTCCATTGGACAGAATGTATCTCAGGCAAATCAGAAGACAGGGAGATACAGGCTTCAGATTCATAAGATGAAAAGATTTCTGGAAATGGGTGGTGCCAACAGTTGTACAACATTATGAGTATATTTAATGTCACTGTATGTGCATTTTAATATAGTTAAGACAGTACTATGTATGTTCACAATGTTGAGCAACCAATCTCCAAGCCTTTTTCATGTTTGCAAAACTGAAGTTTTATATCTGCTAAACAACTCCACATTTCCCCCTCCCCATCCCTGGTAACCACCATTCTATTTTCTGTCTGTGAACTTGACAGTTCTTGGGTACACCGTGTAGGTGGAGCCATATAGGATTTGTCTTCTTTGTGACTGGCTTATTTCACTTATTACAACACCTTCAAGTTTTGTCCAGGTTGCAGGATTCCTTAGAACTTCCTTTTTGAGTGAGAACACGGAATTATTTTTTTTCTGACCAGCAAAAAACATAGGTATATCTACACTGCTGTGTTCTTCAACACCAGACTCTAAGTGCTCTTCAGATTCAGAGTCTCAAGGGCCTTCAGAGCTGGAGCCCATTCTGCCAGATGCGCACAACATTTTGCTGATACCCTGCTGACCAAACCTACGACCCCAACTTATGGGGTCGACCTTGACGCCCTCAGCACCCTTCCATTGGACAGAATGTATCTCAGGCAAATCAGAGGACAGGAAGATACAGGCTGTCATCCAAATTTTCTATTTGCTATTGTAGTTTCATTTTTCTTTAATTAAATTATCTTCTGATGAAAGTTAAAGTTCTTGAAAATCAGTCTGAAGCTTTTAATAAAGTGTAATATTCCTTACAACACAAAAGTTGGTCACATCTACTTTCCTTAATTCTAAGAATTCTCTGATCTAGTGTGAGAGAGATCTGGCAATTTTTAGTGCCTTTAATCATCTTTTTGATTTTAAGAAAAATGCTAAAACAAAATTTCATAACAAAACAATTGGAGAATAATAAGAGTTAGTATAGAGTACAAAATCTAGGCATAAAAGTTTCTCCAATTGATGTCAGCACCAACCTTCCTTTATAATGAACCAAGAGACACTAATAGTATAACTGACTGCAGATTTCCCTTTAATCATCTTGCCAGGCGCATGACAGGCAATCTTCTAGATTCACAATAATTTTATTACTTCATTATGGGGTAATCTTTTAGAATAGATCACAAGCAGTAATTTAAGAGTCTGAATGTATGTTAAAATTTAAGTGAGTATAAGGTTCCTAATGAAATAAGTGACCATAGCAACCAAAGTGGGAAATAGATGCGACCCCATCAACACAGAAGCAACAATAATCTCCTGCAGAACTTACTCAGTGCCTGCCGGCAAGAAGCATCCTCATTTGAGAAAACACTTCAACATGGAGGGAAGAATTGTATTTTAAAATTAAAAAAAAGATGTGGTAATTGTGCAGAGAAAAAGGAATAGAGGGAAGGTTTATGTATAGCAGCAGAAAGCACCAGCAGGGGCCAAGAAAACAAGTACAAAGCCAGGGGCTGGGAATGTAGCTCCATGGCAGAGCATTTGCAAAGCCCTGGGTTTGGTCCTCAGCACAGAAAAAAGAAAGAAAAATGAAAATAAAAATAAGCTAAATAAAGAATAAACACACATAGCACTCTCTGTATTCAAAATTTATCATGAAGGGCAAAACACTCTCATATGGTGGAAGAGGACAGCTCATAAAGGAGATCTAGAATTATCGGTAAGAGATAAAATTTAAAACCCTGTTATGGCTTGTGTCTAGATGTCCCCACAAAGCCTCATGTGGTCACAGGTGGGGCTTTTTCTGAGGTGGCTGGATCTAGAGTGTTTGATGCTGGGATTAAGGGTGTTTGATTGCTAAACCAGTCTACTGCTTGGCTTGGTACCACCCTAATCCTAATAGCCTGGATAATATAAAAAGGGGAGAAAGATCCTGCTATGGTCCTTTAGTTGTTTTGCTATACTGTGTCCACCATGAACTATGTTCATCCAAGAACCAATTAAGGACTGCAGCATCTACAAACTGTGACCTTTCTTCCTATAACTTTGGGTGTCAGGCATGTTGTCTTAGCAACTAGCAAGTAACTAAGACAAACACCAAATCTTAGAAGATGGGGTGTTGACAGTGCTTACCTCTTTTTCCTTTTTTTTCTTTTTAAGTTCCTATTATATTTACAATACGTAATAAATATATTCATCCTGAGGAATTGCTACAGGTTCATATCACATCTCAATCCTTCCTACTTCCCCTGTCCCCCTCCTTTACATCCCTCTCCATCCTTCTGAGAGGAGCGGATGAAGATTCTTATTGTTTATAAGTATTACCACCTTACTTTCTCCTACGATGAACATATACAAAAAAACTTTGTAAGTTAAAAACAAGGAATAAAAACATTTTAGGGAAAAATGCAATATAGCCATGCTTTTAAAATAAAATACTTCGGGTATTTAAAAATGGAAACCTTAGCGCCTTAAAAATCAGCAACTTAGTATAATTCATGCCCTAAAGCTCCTGAATGAATGGGGCACACATGGAACAGAAGAGCCTAGTAATGGCCAGGATCACTTTTGTTTTTCTATTGACCTGTGCTTCCCCATTGAGCCCCTGTCTGACCCCAGGTCTGCACTAATACCTCAGCCGCTATCTCTGAAGGTCACGAGGAGCCCTGTTGAGGAGATAAGTGGTAGTGCTTTTTTTTTTTTTTTTTTTGGATAAAACCTCATTTGAAATTCATCAGTCACAGCAACACCCATTCCCACACCCACATCAACCTTCTGGGGAGAGAACACAGAGATTTATAAACTTCGCTTCACACAGAGATGCTCCCTTGTCCAGCCTTAACCCATTCAGCCTCTGTGGTCTCTTCTATCTCATTTTCTAGGGAGGAAGTAAGGAAGTTTAGAAACTTCTCTTACCAGGTCTCGCCTCACGACTCAGTCCGGTGCCTGGAATACAAGAGGGGCTCGTGTGCTGCTGCTAGCTGCCATGGGAAGGCAGTCCTCTGCAGGGCCCCATCCACACAGCCCAGAACTCACAGAGATGCCTTCAGCCTTTTGCCGAGGAACAAGAGTACATCCAATCCCAAGACTTGCCACAGGAGCATCTGGGCCTCTTTTTACCATGTGTATTGCCTGTTATTAGTGCTGGCTCCTGGTCTGGGGACCCGGAGGGGGAGGCCCTGAAAGGTAGGGGGTGAGTGGGGTGAGTGCAGGTGGCACAGGAGCAAGAATGGGTATGAGGAAGTCCCTGAAACAGGGTCTAGACTAGTGGTCAACAGAGCAGCACCTTGCCCTTGACCTGCTGAAGGTACAGAGCTCACCATGGGGACAGATGGGAGAGACGAGCTGCCTGCATGGGAGAGTCAAGGGTTAGGGTTAGGGTTAGGGTTAGGGTTAGGGTTAGGGTTAGGGTTAGGGTTAGGGTTAG
>NDGN011489252.1:0-10132 GCA_002564285.1 Tympanoctomys barrerae | reverse complement strand
TTTTTTTACAGTACCAGGGATTGAACTCAGGATCCTGCGCTTGCCAGGCAGGTGCTTATTCTACTGCGTTAGCTTAGAATATTCCTGTCTCTGATACTTTTTGGAATGATGTGGAATGTAAGTGAAGTGGAGTACAAATGTGTTTTAAGTTTTCAATGAATGAATACTATAATTTGTTGACAGTTTTCTTGTCACTTGATCTTTAATTAAATTACTTCTATTCTTGTTAAAATAATAATGTGGCACATTTTCATTGCATCTAGTTTTGTTTAAAAGTAGGATAGGTTCTAAAAATTGATTTACTAGTTCAAAAATATGAAAAAGTTCATGTATGTCATACAGTCTGTTAGCTTTATTACCCAAAGTCCAAGTAATGCAGCATTATTACTAGAAGACCAATTGAATAGCTTTCTTGAGAGTATTGGGAACTACCTTCGTAAATACAAGATTGTGCTAAGATTGAAAAACACCTCCTTGTCCTAATTTGAGTTTATTTATTTATTAGTGAGTGTGAACATTCTGTGGTCATTTATGGGATCAATTTTTTAATTTGTAAAATAATTGTTCTTACTTTAGATTTGATAGATCTTGAAAACATAGAGTGAGAATGGTAGACAGTAATTGTCTTGTGTCAACTTTATGACTTTTTGCAGATTAATTTCGGAGTACCTTGTGACTTTTTTCTTCAAAACAAGGGAAGTGGCTGTATTTTTCTAATGGGTTGGGGAGAGCTTTGGTTAAGCGTGCTCTTAAATTGCATTATTATGGAAAGACCCCTGAGAGAGAAAACCTTTGCTAGTAAGGTCTGTAGATATTCTTTGTGATCTAAATGTCTTCAATTTCATTTCACTTATGTTTTAGTAATTTTCGAGCTTTTCAAGTTTACGTATTGGTAGAATTGTTTTTTAGTAGAGACAATAATTGGTTAACAGGGGCCAGGGAGACAGCCGGTTGTCTAAGCACCTGCCTGGCAAGTACTCGGGTCAATCCTTGGTGACGTATGCCATGCTGACCCTGCACCGAGCTGACCACTGGAGCCAGCCATGGTGGCTCATGCTTGTCACCCCAGTGCTGAGGAGGCTGAGACAGGGGGATAACTACAAGTCCAGGCTACATATCGAGACCCTGTACCAAATAAATAAGCAGATAAAAAAGATTAAAACAATTTAAAAATTGATTAATGAACTTTGATCTCTCCTGGAAAGTGATTGCATCAAAGGGACACCAGCCAAAATGCTAAAAAATGATCGTCAATGAAGATAATCCAGTATTTGATCAATGCTTGACCTGTTGGTTAAGCTCAAGGAAACAAGGTCTACTCTAGTCAAAAGAGGAATCATATATTGAAGACTACTGTATGGCAGGAAAAGAATAGAAAATCTTAATTTGAAGAACATCGGAGTATGAAAGTGGAAGACTGGAAACAGAAACAGCAAACAGTTCAATACTATTGTGTAAAGAGAGGACACAGGGAGAACCCAACAAACTTTACTGAGGTTAACTTGGAGGAGCATTGCAGATGTGGTATCAGTCAGGATAGATCATAAAACAATAGCAGGGTATTGCTGTGCAAAACAAAGGGGAGGGACATCCTAAATACAGGCAAGCACACGGAAGTAGAAAGGCATGTATTATGAGGAGAATTGCAGTTATTTTAATGTGGCTGAAATGTTGGTTGAACAAACTGGAAAAATAGGAAACTGAGGAAATTGGAATGAAATTATGCTCATTTATTTTTTATTTTTTATTTTTTGGCACAACCAGGGATTGAACTCAGACCCTTGTGCTTTCCAGGGAAGCACTTGTTCTACTGAACCATCTCCCCAGCTTCTTTTGCTCATCTTTACACATGTGTGACTATCACATTGCATCTCTGGTGTGAGAAGCTAAAAGTGTAAATAAAAACCAAAATATATAATAGATATTGTAAGATGGGAAGCAATTGTTCAAAAGAAAAGTGGACAGGGTATGGGGGTGGGGAGGAAGGAAGGGAAAAGAAAAACACCAGAAAAAAAATAAAATGGAAACAAAGCTTTGTAGATAAGAAGGGGACGAAGGGGACGAGGGGCNAAAAAAAAAAAAAAAAAAAAAGAGAAACTAAGATATATCCTGCACAGGTTCAAATTCCCTATGATGAATGTGTTCATTATGTATATCTAAACTGTACTGATAAACTAAAATAAAAAAGACATCATGATGGTCATAATATACAACAATGATGTGGGGACGTATATATGGCTCATTTTGAGTATGGGTTTGTGTGTTAGAGTCACTCTAAAGGTAACGGAAGGTGTAAACTGAGCACACTAGTCATTCATGGGAGGTGGAGGAGCTAGGAGTACATCAGTACGTCTGGCACGGAAAGCATCCCGACTCCCCGGGGGCCTACTTGTCGTCTCTCCAAGGAAGCACTCACTATGTCTAGCTGTTATTATCTTGCTTCTCAGTCTGCCGTGGGCGTGGTTTTAACCAATGATACCTAAGTGAGAATTACGAGGATTCTGGGAAGGATTTGAGCAATAGGTAAGATCTTATTTGGGATGTTCATAAGGCTCAAGTTCTTTAAGAGCACCTTATCTTACGTTTCTTCCTGTCTCAGATGCAGATGGCAGAGCAGCAAAGGCAAAGCACTCGGGCTTTTCCGTGACCCTGGGATGCTCATCAGCGCCGCGCTTTCTCAGCTCCAGTTGATGTTACTTGAGCAAAATAAACCCCATTTTACTTACGCATGACTGTTTGGACTTTTTATTGTTTAGGTTTAAAAAATTCTACATATGATTTTAAATAATAGAAATTGAAGGGTTGGTGGGAGACACTGAGAGGAAAGATTCTAATCAAGGGTCACTTTGAACAACATTGAGTCTTTGATTTCATAAAGTGAGGTGGGTCAACAACAACGCGGTGGATGTAAAGGTCAGGAAGGATACCTGCCCCCTGCTGGAGAGTTCGCAGATTGCGCTCATCTGGTCCTGTGACCTTCACGAGGTCCGATCTCTCTCTCCAGTGATTCAAATGGTGCTTGACCTGGCATTTTGCCAGATCCCCAACAATGTCGAGAAAATATCTTTCCCTATTCAGAGGTACTTTTGTGGTTCAAGAAACGTGATTACCTTTTTGGAAGAAAGCTTATCAGGTTACTTATTTTCCACGGAAAGAATACTAAACTTGCCATGTTACTCTAAAAGCTAATGTGAATAGATTTTCTTCTACCAATAATACATAACAGCTACACATTGGGTAGACACCAGCGAAGAGCGGAAGCCGGAATGATTGTTATTTAACATCTGCCAAAGAAGACAATGAAAGAAAACAAAAAGCAAGATTGAGGGCTTGACTGGGACAACAGGTATTTAAGAGAGAATCTCTCAACGCATCAGCTATCCTTTCTTCAAAGTTTTTTCTTTCTGTGACCTTTAACACAATAAATGTGGGGGTATGCTAAGACCACAGAAGTTTAACTCTTGAAAGAAAATACAGACTATTCTATGATTCTTTATAATAATTGATAAGAATCAACAAGACAATAGTACTTGTGATTTATTGAGCTTGAGGCTAAGTGTCTGGATCACGCAGTTCACACACATTTTAAGTTCTATGTAATAATTTTCTATTATTATGATGGGAAAATAGAGGCTCATGAGGGCAGATGAATTTTCCAAGACCACATACTTGGTAGTTGTGTGAGGCAGTGTTCAAGCCAAACTCTGAGGTTGGAGGCCTTCTCTTAAAATCACTGCACCATTCTGTCATTAGAAGACCAATGGGCCTCCCAAAACGTATCTACATTCTTACTTCTAGCACCAGTGAATATCTCACTTTACTTGATAAAATTAAGCACACTGAGATGGGGAGACCTTCAAGGATTGCCCAGGTGGGCTGAACCTAGCCACACTGGCCTCAGAGAGAGGGACATAGGCCTATGGATGAATACTCAAAAGAGGATAAATTTGTTAGTCTTGAATATGGAGAATAACAGCCACAGGACAAAGAACGTAAGTTGTTTCCAGAAGGTGAAAAAAGAGAGCAGGACCTCAAAAACCAAAAAAATAACATAGCCCTGATGACACCTTGATTTTTGGGCAAGTGAGACGATGTCAGGCTTCTAACCCTCAGAACTAAAAGATAACACATCGGTTGTTTTAGGCCATTAATGTGTTGTGGCAATTTGTTATGGCAGCAACTGATTCATTTGCCAAAAGTTTAGCAAGGTCACTAAATCTCTCTTTGCTTTTAGTTCTGGATAAGGTTTGTATTCACTGACAGATGCACATGACATTAGTTCAGAGCTCAGTGATGTTTTCCTTTTGCTTTGGCTGACCAGGAAAGGCCTGAGATAATTTTAGAGCTCAATTGTAGTTAAGGTACGGGTCAACATAATTTTTTTCTGTTTATCTGTGTAGTTTCTGACCTCTTCTTCTGTATTTACTTTCATTTCCTGTGTATAATCATGCACGCATTCTTAGGTCTGAATCTTGCCATGAGAGGGGGAAGATCCACTGAGTGTTTCTATAATATCAGAAAGATGTCTCAGTGGTGTCAAGGGACAGAACTGAGCCCTTGTTTTGGCAACAAAACAGAATAAAAAGCTGTAAAAACTTGCCCAACCTTTTCAATGCCTTGTCAGTGTTTATTCTGAGAAGTGTTACCTTGCCTTTGAAATTTATTTATTACATGTAGCTATCAGACCTCATTATTTCATATCATATGCACATTTCATTTTGGAAATATGACTTCTGTCCTCTGGGATTCAACCTGGACTATTGGCATTGCAGTGATGCTGCTTGCAATATTAGTTAGGAGGCTGAGAAAACAGAAGAGAGTTGGATCCACTTAAGACAATGATTATTGAGGCAAATGAGATTTTTGTCTGCACCTTGCTGGGTATAAAAAAGATAGGCTGAGTGTATTGTCAGAAAAAGGGCACGTCATTAATCAGAAGACTGCTCTTGCAGGACCGAAAGTGAATTAGAGAGTCATGACTGCAGAAAAAGAAAAAAAAAAAAAAAAGATCTCCACCACTTCCATTGCACTATTTGTGTTACTAAGCAACGGAATCCTCATCTTTAGCACACCCCTAATGATGCTGGCAGTACAGCCTTGGAAAAATGCTTAATATCACTTCATTATCCCCACCACTCACGGCCCTGCATATGCAGCCCTGATTAGGGATAAAAGGTAGCATGCAGGCTGTTGTGCACCTGCACTGAAAAGACCAAGTAAGTATTGATTTGGATGAATCTAATGAGGGTCTTTTAATGTGTTTACCGTCTCACAGCATTTGTTTGAACTGACAAGGAATTCAGGACATCCCACTGTTAAATGTGTTTTAGGATCGCTAAGTCTTTGACATGGCCAGCCACAAAGACATAAAAATCACAACACAACTGTTCCCAACGCGATGCTCACCTTATATAGTCTCCCCCCCCCTTTCATTTGTGTATTTGGTACAGGGTCTCACTACACAGCATGGACTCCTAGTGATCCTCCTGTGCTCAGTCTCCCCAGCGCACACCTGGGATTACAGGTGTGCGTCACAATATCACATTCAGATTAGGTTCGATGGCTCAGTGAGGAGGGGTGGGGAATGGAACCCTGGTCTCTGCTCTTGCCAAAGCAGGCATTTTTTGCTGAGCTATCTGGCCAGCCCCTTATATGGTCTTTCTGTAAGGACAAGTTGAAGAGATCCATGCATGCATAAAAGCACAACATGCTGTCCTAAAAAAAAAAAAAGACACAAAACTTGAAAAACTGCCTTTGTCTACTAAAGTTCCTGTTATTGCTTCAGGAACTCTAATTTGAATATGTTAGAAAGTTGGTTTCTTTTTTTTTTTTTTTTTTCATGCTGAGAAGTTACTTCAAAGAATTGCTAAACTCTTTGTTGATGTTCTCCTCTCTTTTATTTTCTCCCCTGTTCTCTTCACCCTGCCTACTCTGCCAAGTGTGTGCTTTCCAAGGTTGTCCTGCGGGAGCAAATGCTAAAGAAAGATGTGCTGTAAGTAAAGCCCATGATGATCTAGGGTCTGAATCTTTTCAAATGTTATTATTGACTAATAAATGACATTTAAGCCAGAGCATTTAAAACTGATACATTCAGAATTGCTTTATTTTTCAGACCACCTTGTTGGCCTTTTTATTCACCCTACTGCACGATGAGTTTTTATAGTGCCTGAACAGATAGAGAGGTGAAAAATTTAATATTATTTTCTACAATTTCTAAGGTGACACACAACCCTTAGAGAAGCTGCCAGGCAATTCTGATTCTGTTTAAAGGAAAAAAAAAAAGATTCACCTTGCAAAGTATAGTACCAAGCTGACTTCTTTTGTATCTTAAGTTGATGCATGATCTATATTAATGGAGTACTGTGTGATCATTTAATGTATGTGTACATTGTAGATGATTGAGCCAGGGTAATTAACTCTTTAAACAGTGACCATTTCTTTGCTTTGGGGAGTTTTGACTTTTCCTTTTCCAGTCCTCTGGTAATAGGTTGGGGTTCTAGTCTTCCTACTGTGCTTCTATGCCACGGGAGAGCTTATTCCTCTACGTAACTGCTTGACGCCTGTTGTCTGCACCTTCGCTGTTCTCAGCTTCCCAGTCACCACTACTCTACTTGCGACTTCTCTGAAATTAACTTCTTCAAAAACTAAAGTGATGTTTGTAAACAAGCTGATTCTTGCTTCCCTCCCACTAGTAAAAAATAACTAAGAAACCCAGCACATGACTTCATCAAATAAGAGAGGTAGACTATGTGGAGGTCAGATGCTAACTGAGCCTGGTGAGTGGCGACAGGTAAAGCACTTTTCCTGTTCTTTCACAGTAAAGTGGTACCCACTAGAAAGAGCATTCAGGCCTGACACAGCTGCCCACCTCAATCAATTTGATAAAAAATTAATGTAGTCAGCCATTTTCATTTTTGTTTGTAATGACTTGAAGAAACTTGTGCTTTCTTTGTTATTCTGGAATTCACAAAGACATTGTTCACAAGTTCTACTTATTTATAATAGTCACAGATTATGTAAAATTTATCATGCTTATGGATTTAGTTAACTGGTCGTATTAAGACACAGTGCTGCGTCTGAGTCAAGCATATTATTCCAAGTTTCCGTCTCCATTTAGAAGCTGATGGATCTTCCTTGGGCCAATGTGTGCTGGTAGCAAAGGAATAAAGAAAGCGGCTGCTTTTCTTACTTTTTAATATGCACCCACGAGGCTTTGTGCATTATGTACTTTACTTCAATCACCTTCCACTGCAACATCATGAAAGGATTTTTTCCCCTCCGTTTTATAAACGAGAACACAAAGGCTCAAAGGAATATTATAATTGGTTTGTAGGTCACTCAACTAAGTAAATAGCAGGAAAGATTTAAAATGCAAGTTTTTCTGCCTTCAAAATGATAGTTTACTATGCCTACACTTTGGACATTTATGCTTGGTCCCGAGGTTTTTGCATGCAGAGTTGATTCATTTTGAACGTGTTTCCCTTTCACAAACCTGGAACAAGCTAATTTTGTCACTAGTCTCTGTTCAAAACTGTGTTCAGCTATAATTTAAATATATACTTTATTAAGCAGTTATACAAAAATTATACCATTGTGTAACTTCTCTTGGTGCCTTTCAAAAGGGAGAGTGCTGGCCATTCGTCCATTAGGATGATATAATTTAATACGAACTGGGGCATCTTTCACTGAGTAGTTAATTTTGAAACACTTAACATATGATTGCCTTACCTGTAGAACTTTGTCTTTTCCAGAACATATTTTATGCCTAAAACTTTGATTCTACATCAGTGATAGATAGGTGATTTCTTTGTGGAGAATCAGCTGATTCTTAGATTTTTAAAGTTTGGATTCTTGTTTTTCTTTTCTGGCAGAAACGGGGATTGAACTCAGACCCTTGCATTGCCAGGTAAGTGCTTATTCTACTGAGCCATCTCCCCAGCCCCTTGAAAGTTTGGATTCTGATACAACATTGTACTACTCAGTGCCCACTTGGCTTCAGAAGTATCCATATAGTGCTTTGCTATGTGATTTATTTTTTCATGTTTAGAAATGAATATTTTAAAGGGTGAGAAAGTTTTGGCTTGTTTCATTTACAAATATGGTGCAATGCTATGTAAGCCAGAAAAATGTATATTTATGAAGAAATCTTACTTTTTGAAACTCATGAATCATTATACTCGTAGGTACAATTTCTTTAAGTATCTACCCAATAGAACTACAAGTACTTAATTGTTAAAGGTTAAGTTCTTTCTTTTCGACCCAAAGTTGAATAGATGATATGAAATAAGTCACTCCACACTACATAGTTTTTAGTGGATATGGAGATTCTTAATACAGTATTCTAGCAGCGTTGCTTATACTTATAATCTTAAAACTATGGTTGTATAAATTGAAAAGGTTTGCAAACTACGTGCCTGATGACATTCACTTCTTGTAATGAATTGGTAAATCAATCATTGGAACAAAAGCTAAGAAGTTGGACAGACAGACAGACAGACAGACAGACAGACACACACACACACACACACACACCCCCTTCTATATACTCTCAGACTTTGCTGCACCTTATTGTTCTGTAACTCTCTAGGGCTTTTTGTTTCTAGGTATATTCTTGGAAGTTCAGTGTGCCTTTTCAAAAAAATATATTAATTGTGCCAGTGAGATAGCTCAGCAGCTTAAGCACCTGCTTGGCAAGCACAAGATCCTGAGTTCTAGCCCCTTAATCAAAAAATATATTCATTATTCAAGTCATCATTTAGTACAGCCCACTAGTTGGTGCTCATTTGCTATCTTTATTGATTTTTGCCACTTCCTGGTAGCCTCTGAGATAAATATATGCTCCACTCACGTGGGTGGGTCGGTGGTAGCACATAAACACCTGATCCCAATCTCTAGGATATCATTTTGTTTCAGCCTAATGAAAATACAGTTTGAGTCAGGTGTAGCAAAGAGAGCTTTCTTCAGCATTAATTAGAATATTGAAATAGACTGTTCTTTCTAAAAGCATATTTTATGGGTATGAATCTGATATTAGAATTAGTGGGTTATTTCAAAAGTTAGGTTTAAAATAAAAAAATGTTTTGGATAAGGCTTTACTTTAGTTACTAAAAATTAAATAATATTGAGTTGCTTTGTAAGTTGATGACACTAGCTTCACATAATGACAATGATTGAATGGTAAAATGCCATTTCTGCTGGTACTTATGGATTTAATTTTGTAAAATGTTAGTGTACAGAGGCATGAGCACAACTTTGCATTTGGTGTCTACCTAACAACATGACTCATACTTTTGTACTAGCAGGTATTTATTGGGTACCTTTTAATGTATCCAAATACATAGCATAGGAAAAATGAGAGAAACATGACTAATATTTCCATTAAAGAATTTTGTAGGTTGAGTGTCATGGTGCACACCTGATTCCTACACTTGAGGGAGATCGAGGCAGGAGGACTTCTGAGGCCAGTCTGGACAACATAGTGAGTGCAGGCCAACCTGACATGCTGTCTCAAAAACAAAGAAACAAACAACCAAATAATAACTACCATCATCACCAACAAAAAATTATGTAACTTGTTACTTAAAAGAAAATATAATAAGTTTTTAAAGCTCTCTTTTCAAATAGTGAAACTGACTATATAATGTACACATTTGTAAAAAATGGCAAAAATGGGAGACATTTAAAATATCATGTGAATAAAAACAATTTAAAAGAGAACTATCCAGTGACAAATGTAATTTCGGATTAAGTCTATTGGAAATTATTGTTTTCCTAGGTGTAGTACAGAAAAGAAAGTTAAGAATTGTGAAAAACCTTCATGGTGACAATAGGAAGTGGCTTGTTATGGGCTCTGGGAACTTTTATTCCCTGAAAAGACATAGACAGGGTGAGGACTGAGCAGAGACCGTGCAGAGCAGGCTATTGCTACTTCTGTACTAAAGCTGTGTTTCTCCGAGTCCTGGGTAACCAGGAGATGGTGAGGGTGCACCAGAGTGTAAATCTGCCTCTATTGCCTTCCCTGACAGTTTTATTACAAAAAAAGTCGGCTGTGACATGGTACAATTTGATGTTTCTTATCTTGTTGTGGTTTGGGGTGACCAGCAGCTGATGCATGAGCCACAGTTTGGGAAGA
>NDGN011489251.1:0-10367 GCA_002564285.1 Tympanoctomys barrerae | reverse complement strand
AGCTAAATAAACCTTTCCTTCCTTCATTTTGGATGCCGGGTATTTGTCCCAGCAACGAGAGAAGAGTAACTAAGACACAGTCAAATATTCAGACAGTAGCAGGCTACTGATGGGGGCTTAAGCCAGACTATATTGAGAATCAAGAGCAAAAAAACCAGTAAAATAATTTAAGACATCTTGAGTTTGGCCAGAAAAGAAGATCCAGTATAGTTATGGACTGAAAAGATAGAACTGAGATCTTGATTGCTGAGAAAGAACAGGAGAATAGAAAATATGGCCTGAGGGCATGACAAAGAGCAAGAGGACTCCATGTGCTGCAGCCTCAAAACTGAAAAAATGAAGCACAATGCTTTAAAAAGAGTCCCAGAGCACCATGTTCCAAAGTGGAGGGAGCTTAGGGAAATTGTTCCTCAAGATTTTCTTCACAGGCACTTGTTTGATTCAGACATCCAAGAGGAAAAGCAGCCTGGCCACTGCTCCAGCTGGTGGCAGAGTTCAGTATTACCCACATGGTACTGGTTTTAGTTGTATGCAGAAGGCAAGAGTTGTGGGGTCAGAAGGTTTCCTCCCAGACTTCAGAAGAAGTCTTGGAAATCCAGGCATGTGCCCTGATAGAACAATGTGTAGAGTTATAAGGGATAAAACAAAAGGTACATTATTGATTTTAGAAGTTTAGAGAAGTCAGAAACTTAGACTGTCTGAGGAAAGCTGAAAATATGGAAGAGTCAGAAAAGAGAAAAGCCAAGAGAGCTACAACTACCAGGACAGCCATGGGGCAGAGCTGCTTAAGCCCTCTAGAGTTCACAATTTACCATAGATTGATAAGGATGCTGAAAGTGAAACTGTGGGATTTAATGTTTGCCATGCTGGATTTTGGACTTGCTGTGCTTCCGTTCTGTGCTATCCCCTTGTTTGTAACTTTTAGAATAAAAATATATTGTACCATTAAATGTTAGAAGTGTCTAACTTTCTTATCATTTGTAGGATTATTTTATAGTATTCACCCAAAATAACAAATTATTTATAGGATTATTTTATAGTAGTCATCCAAAGTGTCATGCACAAAGAGAGTGCAGGAAATCTATCCACACACTAAATACCTAAAGAATTCATTTGCATGCCTAGATCGCATGCCAGTGTCCTGCATGAGTCCAGCTGAACACCTAGCCCATAACAATGCCCCCCATGAGTCCAACTGGAGGCCTATAGTGCATGACGATGCCTCAAGGAAGTCTGTTTCATAGATATGATCTGGGAAGGCCCCAAAGTCAGTGGCGGAAGCTAGAAAGTCTGTGTCACTAGGATGAAGGATGTGTGTTAGCAGGCTGAGGGATGTGCACTGGAGCCAGGAAGCGACACTCAAAGCAAAGATTAGAACTCCTCTAAACTGTACCATAGCCATCCGCAGTGACAATGAAGTCCTGAGTTCTTTCAACAATTAGAACAGTCAAGTTCATATCAGGAAAGCCAGCCAGATAAGCTTCTTCAAGAGACTGAACAATGCACCATCTTGCCCTCCAGAACAAGGAAGTGATGCTCAGACTGAGGATATAGCCATCCTTAAAGTGAACTGCAGCCATTCTCAGTGACAACAGGGCCCTGAGCTCCTCTGATGATGAAAATAACAAAATCCATATGAGAAGAGTGAGAATAACAAGCTCCTCCCTGAAAACCAACAGCTCCCTAATACCTCTTCTTCCCCTCCAATTCTCCTTTTAATTTTGTTGGCAGTTAACCTTAGGTGGGCCTCCCACACCCAGAACCGTGCTGACTGAGTTCAGCTGAGTGTCACAAGTTGACCACAAGCTATTGATCTAGTACAGCAAATAATGGAAAAGTGAGTTTTATACATTTATCTCTTGGATTTTTCTCTTTTGTATCTCAACGTGTCAAGATCCAGTAAGAAAATGATCTAGGAAGGGATATAAGCATTTCTTCATCTTTGAGTCAGATAAAGTGAAGGGTCAAAAACAACCAGATGGAGTAAATGGTCAGGACAGGAAGGTGTGAGAAACATAAAAAGTTACAGGATTGACAAAACCTGACTTTCCAAATAGCAAAATGAAACAAGGAGACCGAATGACAATCATTATTCAAGGTGAATATGATTATCTAAAAATATGATTCTTCTTAAGATGCTCACCCCATGGCTTAGTGATTTTAAGACTCCCCTAAATTGTTTAGTATAAAAATAAATGCTTCTAGGCCTTCTTAGGAATGGCTTCTGTGCTCTCAGGCTTGAGCTGTGGATCAATGAAGGAAGATTTGAAGCTCCCTTTTAGCCTGCACCTTATTTTATGCTGCAATTTAGCAGCATACAGAGGACCACTGAATCATCACCATGTGCAAACAAGTAAACACTCATTCTTGTTCATGATTGAAGAAATAAACAAGAATGGTATTCATTATCTGGCTAAAATAAATTATAATGAATGCAAACTCATTACTGTTGAAATCAATGCCTGCATGTATAGCAGAAGGTACATTTATTGAAGTCAACACACTTAATTACATTTGGAGTAATAAAGAGAGTAGGCATGAAGTTCAATGTCTCTTGAGCCTAAACATTAATTTTGATCTAATTTTCTTTTCGTTGATGTTGAGAAAATGAAAAGGAAAACAAAATTAAGAGACCAGTGTTAACTTCATTAGCTCTGTGAACAGGGGATTGTAAACTGTTTGTACCGTGTGGATTCTGTATTGTGATCCAAGGAAAACTTACTTGATTTTTAAAACCAATAATTTTATTATAAGAATAAAAGCAGCCATTTGTCCTTTCTTATTCTATGATGGCACAGGAAACAATATGAAAAGTGCTGCAGTGACAGACGTTATATGGAGTTTTTACACTGTTGAAGTAACGTCCATCTTTATGAGACTAGCTTTTACTTAACATTTTCCTTTTCCTTGAATATCTTTGCCTACCCAAATTACATACAAATCTTTATTTTTTTTTTTTAGTGCTATGCCTTTGACTATGTTCTACATATGGGCAAATTACCATACTCTACTCTATAAACATGTACAAATATTATGTGCTGTTTTAATTTTCAAAAAGAAAAGACTGATCTTTCTTCATATGTAAAATTAGGAAGTAGATTAGTACACTTACCAAGGCCTATAAGTATCAAGGAAAAGAAATTAATATAGGGATATTAGAGGGATTTTTTTTTGACATTTCAGGGAATTTTTTCTCCATTTATCTTTGTTTTGGTTATTATATGACTGCCTGAAGAAGTGATATTCTTCAAGGTATGGTTATAGCAGAAGCTGAAAAATATTTAAATGAAATCCACATAACACCTATTTCAGGTAATTAGTCCACTTTTCTTTCCTTTAGTCTTCTCCCCTTGGCTTCCAGCCCTCAGAAGCCCTTGGTAATGTCTGCAGACATTCATGTTTATACAAGGGTGAGTCCCCCATCTGGTGCTATATCAATTATAAGTATTTTAATAGATTTTCCTAAAAATAGATCTTTCTGATATATAGCCATGGTGCAATGTTGAAAATCAAGCATTTGGCTGGGGAGATGGCCCAGTAGAATAAGCGCTTCCCTGGCAAACACAAGGGTCTAAGTTCAATCCCCAGTTCTGCCGAAAAAGAAAAAGAAAAGAAAATCAAGCATTAGCAACAAAATATTACTTGTATAATTCGCAAACATCATTCAGATTTTTCCAGTTAACCAAAATGGCCTTCTATAACACAAGTACCCAGGTCAGAATTACCTGTTCCAATTAGTTGTTAAATTTCCTTAGGTTTGTTCAATCAAAGTTTCCAGATATCTTCGATGTTTTCTTCTCATTGCTGAGAAAGATAGCCAGACACCTAAAGTTAAACAGGGAAAGTTTTACTTAGCTCACAGTTTATAGAAGTTTCAAAAATCCCCAGTTGGCTGGCTCCAAGGCAGGGAGGCTTGGCAGAGCAAGAATGCATGGTAGTTAAAAGGTAGCAAATGCATGGTAGTTAAAGGCCCTAGCTGTGCCTTTCACCTCACCCAGACTACTGGAATTATGCTAGTGCTAAACCAAGTAATGGACTGATTTTTGGATCTACACTTCCTTAACCTCAGCTTTGCCCCCTGAATCACACTCTAGATCCAGTTACTTCTGAAAATGTGCACCTAAAACTGTGTGAGGCTTCTGGAGGACATCTAAGCACAAGCCATTGTATTCTTCCCCTGGCCACCCCAAAAGCTTATGCATATCTGTTTTATGCAAACAGCACTTAGTGTATCCAAGAATTGCCAATGGCTTTTAAGTTTCAGCAATGCTGAAAAGTCTAAGTCCAATGTCTCTTCTGAGATTTAAGGAAAACTCTTAGTTGAAAACTCCTCTACAATAATCCTATAAATAATTTTTCCTGTATTATAGTCTTCCTCTTATAAACCATGACCAGAACATTTAGCCAAAGCTTTTTTCTATTGTTTCTTCGCTGTTTCAGTGTTCTACAGAAAAACAGAAGCAATCAGATGGCGAGCACAGATACAGATACAGGAGAGTGTGTGTGTGTGTGTGTGTGTGTGTGTGTGTGTGTGTGTAGGGGGTCATAATAATGATAAAAAGAGCAGACTCTCATGATCAAACAGGCTTAGATTCTAGGAACTGAAAGCATGAGACTGGACAATCAGCAAGCCTGAAGATGTAGGTCCAGACAAAAGGCCACCAAGCCCCAGTCACAGGAGAAGCTGATGCTTCAGTCCATATCTGAAGGCTAAAGGCTGGAAAGGACGAACATCCCAGCTCAAGTATTCAGGCAGGAGGAACTTCTCTGAATCAGCCTTTTTGTCCTCGGCAGGTCTTCCATTGACTCTCTGCGCTGTGCTCCCACTAGGGAGGGCAGTCTGCTTGCCTCAGTCTGCTGAATCAAATGTGAAACTCCTCTAGGGACAGCTTCATAGAAACACCAAGGATGTTATTCAGCCAAACATCTGAGTCCTTTCCTTGCCCAATCAAGTTGGCATGAAAAACTATCATCCTGCTCTTCTTTCTCAGAAAATACACATCAGCATAGTATTTATAGACTTTTACTAATCTTCTTTAGAGACTCAACAAATAATGGAAGAAGACATTTTCTGAGTATTCACATTTCAGCACCTTTTACCAGGGTGGTATTTTGTATATGAGCAATGCTGTTCAACAGAATTTTGGCAATGAGGGAATTGCCCATCCAAAACAGTACCCAATACTTACATGTGGGTAGTTAAGCCCTTGAAATATAGCCAATACAGCTGAGAATTTTTATATTTTTAAATTAATCTGAATTTAAACAGGCATTTGTGACTAGGGGGTCTGTCACTTAGCTATCACAATTCTAGTGTTGTATTATCTAATAAGGAGGCTAAATGTTCAAACACCAAATACTCAGAGGTGTAAACACATATTCCTGACTTTTCTTCATAGTATTAATAAAAATATGAATAATGGCTATATTAGAGTTTTAAATCTTGAACTGAGGTTTGGGCTCCTGAGTGTTGACTTCAAGGAACCACCAAAATGCAAGTTTAAGACACTTAAGTTTTTTCTGCTTTGCTCACAGCTACTTTTAAGTTGCTCAAATGAACTTACTTCAATCAAACAGAGGTTGGATGGTGTGCCTCTGATGTCAAGACACAGTTCTCCAGCCTTGTTTCATTTAAGAATAACATTTGTCTTTGAAGTAGCTTGTACGCCTCCTGTATGAGTGGTGAGAGAAGTAGCATATTCCTAGAAAAAAAGAGTCCATTCTTATGACTGTGGGAAGACAGCTTGCATGGAAGGTCACCATTCTTTCCTGTGCACAAGAGTGTCATCTATCATCCTCTCCAAGGCCTTTCATTAAAGATGGGGGATAAGCTGGGGCAGTGCAACCCTCTGTGTTGGGCACCTTCTCATTGCCAGACACTGTCCAATACCTGCAACTTAAAAGAGAAGAGGTTTATTTGGTTTCACAGGTTTTAGGGGCCTCAGTCCATAGTAAGACGGCAGAAGGATGAGGGCAGAAGGGAAGTTGCTCGCATGTGGAGATCAAGAAGCAGAGAGAGACAAGAAAAGAGCAGGCAAGGAGATACCCCATGACTGCCTCTTCCAACCATACTCACCTCCCAACAAGTCAGTAAAATAACCGCCATGATTGTATCACCTTCCATGAACATGAGAGGCCCTTACAGGCCATTCTCCATCCCAACTGTACCAATCTCAAAGTGGAGCATAGCATTAATCATACTTACAGGTAGGCAAGGAACAAAAATGTCAGAAAAAAGTTTTTTACACTGGCAGTAGGTCACAGATTGCTATACCATGACAATAAGGCCTGCATGTGCACTGAAAAGAAATGGATTGCTAGCACATGTTCTAAGCATTCCTCATAGCTTATGGATTTCTTTTCATTCTAACAATAGTAATTAAATGTGAAAGTAAGTCAACAATCCTAACTGCTAAACACACTAGTCACTTCTTGATCAGATTTGTTATTACTTCTAAAATAAATCTTTTCCTTACAAAATATCAAATCCTCAAGAGCTTCAACAAAAAATGCAGTTAATACTTGAACTGCTAATAAATTTCCAATACGAAGGAAATAAAATACTCACAATATGCCAAAGCCCCCAAAAATAACTTCACTGCTAACAGACCTTTAGTAATTCAAAGTAAACAACTGTAATTGAATGTTTTTCCTCTGCATGAAGAATATCCAAGATCCTTGCTTCCACTACGAAGTACAGTATTATTATCAGTTGGACCTTTTACCTCTTGCATCTTCAAGTACTAAACAAGATTTAAGGAAATAGAAATTTAGACTCAACGCCAAAATTCTCTCTTAAATCACAGAAATAATGTGGTTGAGGCAATCAATTTTATTAACTTTATTTTTCCAAAGGTCTAAACAAATTTTCTTCTAAAAAATTTCAGTGATGTCATAGTTCTATGTCTCATGTCATTTCAAATACATATTTGCAATCTTTTGCTCCCAGACATGTCAAAAATAGACAGCTTCTGCTATTAGGCCAAACCAAACTCAATGACTAAAAACTAGATATTAGAATATCTATTTTGCACACATTCTAATGAACCACCGAGTACAGAATAACACTTGCACAAAAATATATGTGTCATTTCCCAGTAGAAAGTTCATTGTTTGCCTCAAAATCTGAGGTAAAGGGGATACAAATGACTGACTATTTTGTATCTGTATATTCAAAATAGTTTGGATAGATCTACAGCTACTTTCTCTTAATTCAATGAATAGAAAGATTTATACTAATACTGTTTGTAGACAGGATATCTTGTCTGCATCTTGTACTATGAATAATCACTAAGAAGACAATATGCAATGCATTAATCATTGAAACTGTCTTACTAATCAGTTTTGAAACTGTCTCATTGCTATTTGTTTCACAATAAAATTATTTTTAAAAATATATCTCCTGAAGTAGCTGTAGAAGCAGCAGACATCCCAGCACACTTATACAGGCATTTATACAACAGACAACTCTCCACTCTGTGGATGCTGCTGCTGCATCTGAACTTCAGTGTGTTTGTGTCCACTTCCTAAGGTGCTTCTATTGTCTATTTTGCACTATCACCCATTAGTTCAAGTATGAAGGTGGTGTTTGGTCCAGTATCTCTTCCACCTCAGAATTATTCATATTGACTGGACTGTCCATTTGGAAGGCTGGCCCATATATGGCAAGATTGTTAGAGACATTCCCTTCTTGCCACTAGATGCATGAGTACAGGGCTACTTCTCAAGCTATGCCATTCAAAAATGTCTCCATGGGTTGCTGCCAAGAGTCTCTCAAAGGGTAGAAAATCTCTTTGGTCCAAAAGCAAAGAATAGACATATTAAATAGAAGCTAGATGGTTCTACCTTATGTAAGAGGCCTACAAAAGAAAGCTATTATGGTGATACTCCAGTTAGAGCCAGATGTGAACTCTACTGCATACTTAAGTATATATGCATTCAAACTACTGATATCAGATTATAACAGATATTTAGGACATTACTTCAGGAAAAAGATCTATAGTAGGAAAGTCCCTAAATTTACCATTCTTCATCATCATTTGACCTCCAGTGTTTTATCAATTTCTGACAGCTTTGGGCTGGGGAAATAGCACAGCAGTCTAAGTGCCTGCCTGGCAAGCATAGGGACTTGGGTTCATTCCCTAGCACCACATGACACGCTTGCTTCACCCTGGAGTATGAGTCCGACTAACCTGCATGGTGAGACCCTGTACCAAACACATAATTTTTAAAAAATTCTGACAGTTTTAAGCTTCAATCCAATAACTGTAACAATTGTTTCATGCTATAATTTTCCTTTTAAGAGAAGTTTAGGGAAACTTTTTTAATGACTCAGATCAAATGTTCCATTAACATGAGCTGAAAAAGATCTCCTAATCATGTGAAGATGGAAATCTCCATTAATTTTTTTAGGGGGAGGCAGTTTCTTCTCACCCGTGTCTACTCATCTCAGAAGAGCCTGGTGAGCACTTCAGCATCCCATGCCAGACGCAAACTGCTGTTGCCTTCCCATGCTGCTCTGCCTCCCCTGCCACTTCCTTAGATGCTCACTGAGGGTGGGAAGAACAGCTGGATCTACCTGGAACTCTTCTGACAGTCATCCTGAGTGCACGTCTACATCACCTAGGATTCTCTAGAAGAACAGAGTCACTAGAAAATACCTGTATGACCCTGTGAGGTGGGTTATTAGGTAGGCTGATGGGATCAGAAAAGGAAGAGTATGCCATGGCCAACTGTGGGTCTGAGGTGGGAAAATCCTCAATGGCGACCTACACAGTGGAGTCCAGAGAATCCAGTAGTGTCTCAGCTCAAAAAGATGGAAGCTGCAGAACAACAGCTTCAAAAATACAGCACTATCCAAGGCCAAAGCCCTGGAAGCTCACTGTAGGTTTTCTGACTCAAGCTGCTTTCACAGGGTATAAAAACTGGAGACTGATGTCCAAAGGCAAAGGGGAAGACTGGAGCTCTTCCAGGACAGGAACACTTTCCCTTTTTATCCCGGCCAGGCCACAACCCTATCAGTTGGTGCCACCTCATCTAAGGTGGGTTCTCCCCACTCAGTTTGCTGACCTATTTGTCAGCCATCCAGAGACATGCCCAGAGCTGCCTAATGTGTGAGGCATTTCTTAATCCATTTAGGTGGCATACCCTTGTTGGTCTGCCTAGGTTTTTCTGAATAAAAAAGAAGAGAAAAGGAGAGAGAGAGAGAGACAGAGAGAGACAGAGAGAGACACAGACACAGACACAGACACAGACAGAGTCAGACAGAGAGACAGACAGAGAGACAGAGATAAAGACAGAGACAGAGACAGAGAGACAGTGAGTAGGAAAGAACTCTGACAGGCAGAGAAATTTCTCACACTATTGACTTGAGACGTGTGGTTATCAACACCTTTGGTGGAACAAACCCTTTACTTGAAACATAGCACTATAATTTTGACAGGGCTTGGGGCAAACTTATTTCCTATACTTCCAAGTAGTTTTTAACCACTTACTAGCCCAATTACTGAAATATAGGATGACCAGAAATTAAATTTTTTTCTTTCATTTTATAAGATGATATAGCAGGAAATATTAAAATTATAATTTTATCAAATGATTCAATACAAGAATCGACTGGTTGAAGTATAGCCTACACATGACAAGCTCAGGATACTAAATACAAAAACAAATGCACTGCCCAAGTGACACTCGGGGTAAACTGCAATGGTTGTCTGCAGATCTCCTAAAGCTAACTTTTGGCCCAGAAGATCAGCTGGGAGCCTCTGACTATACTCAGTCATTGTCCTGGCAGTGGAATTTTTGCACTTAACAGAAAGCTGTCAAAATAAAATAAAGTTATAGTCATCCTACATGGCTATAACATTTTCTGGACATCTAAAAAGGAACTGTGAGTGTGCACCTTGAACATACAGCTCAGCAGCAGCGCACTGGCCTACCATGTACAAAGTACTAGGCCTTGCGCTGGCGGGACCAGTCCCAGCCCAGGCGCAGGGAGGGCCGGACCCTCTCCCACCCGCTTGGGACACCCCCCACCACTCCGCCACTCCTCCCCGACCCCGCCCGCTGAGTAGGAATTTCACCCGCGTTCCAGGTACTCCCAGACCCAGTCCCATCCCAGCTCCGGGGAGTGTACGGAGAACTTTCTAGTAGCCTGCGCCAGCGGGACCAGTCCCAGCCCAGACGGAGCGTGGGCCGGACCCTCTCTCACCCGCTTCGGACGCCCCCCACCACTCCACAGCACCTCCCCAATCCCGCCCGGGGAGTAGGAATTCCCCTCTCCCCTACTCCACCTTGCCCTCTCTAGGCACAGCTCAGACCTGGCATACATGCCTGGGTTGTAACCCTGCAGCTGCAATCCCTGCAGA
>NDGN011489249.1:0-15235 GCA_002564285.1 Tympanoctomys barrerae | reverse complement strand
CACACACACCCTCCCTATCCTAAATCTGAGGTCCAGCATAATCCAAGCACAATTCACATTCTGTTAAAATACTCACTGGTCATAGAGTCAAGCTTAATCTACATTGCAGATGAAGAAAAAAGAAAATTTATGAGCCAGTTGTTGTTTTACTTTAGGTATTCCTTCTTAACTTTATTAGTGTTTCCATTGTCTGAGTTTCACAATATGCTCACAAAGTGGAGGCAATTATTTGCCTCTCTTTCCTCTCTATAATGTGGTAACTTGGAAACTGGTGGGCAACTTGTAACACCCTGCTGAACTGAACCAGCATGGTTCTGGGTGTGTGAGGCCCACGTGAAAATTGTTGCCAGTGGTGTAACAGGCAAAACTAGAGAAAATGGAAGCTGTTGGGTGTTGTTAGAAGTGGTAGGGAGTCATTGGTCGTCCCAGAGAAGCTTGTCATGCTGGCTTTCCTGATGAACTGGGCTATTCTCTTCATCAAAGGAGCTCAGGACTTTACTGTTGCTAAGAATGGCTTTAGTTAACTTTGGGGGAACTGTGGTCACTGTTTTGAGCATTGCTTCCTGGTTCCAGAGGGGAAGATGGAGCATGTTCAGTCTCCTAGAGAAGCTTGTCATATTAACTTTCTTGATGGAAATTTAGCTGTTCTCATTATCAGAGCAGCTCAGGACCAGACTGTTGCTGAGGATGGCTTCTCAGGGGGCTCTGGCTCTTACTTCGAGCATTCCTTCCTGGCTCAGTTCAGTTTCCTCAGCCTGCTGGCACAGATCATTCATTCCAGTGGCACAGACTATCTAGCTTCCGCCACTGACCTTTGGACCTTCCCCATACAGATTTGTGAAACAAGCCTGCATGAGACATTGTCATGGGTCTAGGCCTCCATTGGACCTGTGGGAGGCACTGATATGGGCTCTAGGTCTTTAGTCGGACTCATGCAGAACATTATCATGGAATCCAGGCTGGATTTTTTTGGCCTTTAGTGTGTGGACAGATTTCCTGCACTCTTTGTATATGATTCTTTGGGTGATTCACTATAAAATGGCATGTGGGGATGGACCCTATGTCCTTTTGCTTGCCAGGCAGGTGCTTAGACCACTAAGCTATCTCCTCAGCCCCACAACTTGCTTAAAGCAGCAGAGTAAGTTATGAGCCTCTATCTCCAGGGAAGCTGTCTACCACCTATAGTTCTCTAAGAGCAGGTTGAGAAGTTAAAAGCATAGGAAAATTGCCTCTAACTTGGGAGGCTCACAAGTTAAGCCCATTCATCAATGTGCACACACATTTCTTTCAAGATGGTCACTCAGAATCAGTCTATTTTTATTTAAAGCATGGATCTAGCAACATTGCTTATCTGACCTCCTGGACTGGATGATTTTTTAAAAGTTTTTTTTTTTTTTAATTCTTAATGGCATCAATACAGAGTGACTGATCTCAAAGAGATAAGCTTTAGATACTTAGAGAATACCTTTCTCAAAACTACTTTTCCTGACTGGCATTAGTAAAGGAGATATTACCTGAGTATTAGATAAAAAGTGCTTGGTTAAACAGAAGCTGCTAAAATTGAGTAGGGAAGGGGCTGGGGAGATGGCTCAGTAGAATAAGCGCTTGCCTGGAAAGTGCAAGGGCCTGCGTTCAATCCCTGGTTCCACAAAAAAAAAAAAAAAAAAAAGATTGAGTAGTGAACAAAATAGAGGTCAGACTTCAAAGTCTGAAGACTGGACTTCCTGTGGTATATCCACAACGTCCTAAGTATAAAATCTTGAGCAGATAATTAATTAATATGAAACTCATTGTTCTCATCTGTAAAATGAAGCTAATAGTAGTATTTATAGACTACATGCATTTATACATGCACTCATTTTCCTGGGTTGGATTTCTGAATACATGAGTACACTTCAGCCTCATACCTTTCTCTTCTGAGATACGTTCTTTCATGCCATCAATTCAGCAATGATTTTTCAGCATATCGTAATATAACTCATATTTCACTATTCTGAAAATTTCCTTTCCACCAGACCTGTGACACTATTCTTTTTATCTGATCTGGTCTGTTTGATCCATTAATTGATTGACTGATTTTTTTAGGTACTAGGAATTCAACCCAGGCCCTTCTGCTGGCCAGGCAAGTGCTGTACCACTAAACTACCTCCCAGCCCTTTTTATCCAATCTGTACTTTAAGATTCACCATCTAAATACTTACTATGCTATTATTGATAATTAGCTCTTATGCTCACAAGTGTTATCTTGACTTGCCAATTGTAGCAAGAGCAGGAGGAGGAGTCACACTCACCTTCATTAAGTTGCTTTCCTTTATCACAATTGATGGGTACAGGCTGAGGTACAAATTTAAGAGATGGAGACAACTGCTGTGCTCAAGACAGTAGAATAGATCTATAGCTGGATATCTCGCTATAGGCTCCTTTCTTGGGGACAGCTATAAGAGTAAAGTTGTCATTTAATCACCAAGATTTTGCCAGGTAGAGAAGGTAGTGAAGATGGAGAACAAATATGGATACAGGTGTCAAAGGGTAACAACAAACATAAATAAAAACATGGTGAGATGAAAGAATAAATCACTTTGAGAACTCTCAGTGAATGATAGTGTGAAAGACTGTGGTAGGAGAGAGGTGAAGTTAAATAGGGATTTTGGAACCTAACATCACAAGGCATATGTAATTGGGCTAAAAAAACTTTCTTATTTTCAAAACGTTTTTAGCAACAGAATACTTTTCCTCCCAAGAAAAGCCTTATGTGAGCCCAGAAATATCAAAGGAATAAAAATGGATGTGGCACTGATTGAGGCAGAGGTGAGAAGTTAAGAGGCTGATCCACTTGGCTTTCCTTCTCCTAGTTTCTATGCTTTCAGGTTTTCCATGAATAAATCACGGTTTTAAAACTATGTCTGTGGACAGTAGGGAAGCAAAATAGTGCCTTAAACCAACATTTCATGTTTGATGTTTTAAATGGATGAGAGACAATTTAGGTAACTCATATACAGTCCTGGAAACAAAGGGTAAGGTTTAGAATTGAAGGAAAGACTGTGATTTTGAGAGAATCACGCTGAATAGAGAAACATTTCTGGGTGTAGAACATTAAAGTTGGCATTTTACTGGACAGGAGAGGGAGAGAATACAAGAGGTCAAACTAAGCCTCTAAATTCTAGTTTGAGGGGCAAAAATGTAAATGATGAAACTATTAACTTGACAAGAATAAAAAGAGGGAAAATATATTTCACTTCATTTCTAGTGGGACAAGATACTCAGGAGAGATTTGGGAAGTGTAGGTTGGGAGCTTAAAATAATGATTTGAGAGTCCTTCCTGGATGAATAAATAATTCTTCAGGAAGATACAACTGAGGAACATCAAGAAGTCTAGAGAAAAAGGAATGTTGATGTCTGAACTGTTGGAAACACCAAAATTAAAGGATATAGAGAAAAGGAAAAGGGCGCCCTAGCCAAGCCCAGGAAAGGATGCTAAGGAGAAAAGCATGGTGACAGAACAGCCAGAAGGGTAGCTGGGTCCTAGAGGGCAAGAATTGTCCTAAGGTAGTGATTATGAACAGGGGGCTGAAAAATCAGATGCTGGAGTTTTGAGGGAGGTATTAGTGCTGCCCTTTTCAAGTGTTGTAGGAAAAAACAAGTATTGCAATAAGAGGGAGACTGAAAATTAAGGAGCTAAAGACACATAGTATAGTCAGGTTGTGCAATTAGGTGGTGACTTACATATATATTATTAATTTTTCTAAGTGTTTTTTTTAAAGTCTTCTTTGTTTTGTGATTATCTCCTTCAAACTCAAAGAAAGTTCACAAACTTTACCCTTTGTATTACGGTTTATCACTCTATCATTCACCACTTTAGATTAGTGTAATTAGTGTGTATTACATTCATCGGTCCTAATAGTATTTCAGAAGGTTCTAATGCCTAAAGAATTAGATTAACCTTTCAATTAAAGAATTCAGCTTAGTCTCTTATACTATTCTTTCCCCTGCCTTCCCACACTCATGCTGAAATTCTACCAGTTCACAGGTTTCACTACATTTTCCTGTCTCTACACAGATGCCTAAACATCTTTTTCTGCAACTCTATAACTCCCCTCTATTGTAATAAGAGTTAATTGCCTATGAGGTAATGGTTTAAATGTACTTTCTGAAGGAAACCTTCTATGATTCCCTTTAGAGGTGGTTGTGAATCCCTCTCAATTATCTTTTGTATTTACTATCTTATGCCTTCACTATGACAACACTGAACCTGTTCATTCATTTCACTAAATCTCTCCCAAGGCCTTCTGAGGTCAGGAAAGGTGTCTGATTTGGTTATCACGTATCTCCAATACTTAGTTAGACAGGTAGTAACTGACAATAACCATGGGCCCCAGTATTTCTGAAAGAAAATAAAGAGGAATAAAGCGAGGAGAAGGAAAAATATACAAAGATAAGAAAAAAGCTAATTCAGCTCTAATCTCAGTAACACTTATTAACTAGCAGGTAACCTTGGTGGCTTCATTTATAGTTATTCTACAGAGCTGATGCATCATATTAAATTTTTTGTATGGCCTTTGTATCTTGGAACTGGATTTTTTTAAAAAAAAATCTAGCATTTACTTTGATGATTCATATTCCTTGATAAAATAACTGAATAGCTATCCTCTGTGGTTTTGGAAAATCTTCATACCTTAATAAACCAATATGAACTGCTGAAGGTTTCTCCTTAAAGACCTCTATGCTGGACTTCTGTATTAGTTCCCACTAAATGACCTTGACTCGCTTACTTAGCAAGGTCTGCCTCAGTTTCTAAGCCTAGAAAAAAGTGGCTACTGAAAGTTAAAAGGGGCAAGAAATAGTGAGTTATGAACTGCAAATATTATGGCTTTACATAGGTTAGTCAGCAGATATTATTTGTAGATGGTCAGGTCTTAGGTTTGGGTTTCACTTACAGAATAAATGCCTTGATTTAAGGAAATCAAGCTATTTGACACATTAGTCAATGTGAGTACAGTTAAGATCAATATTCAGTGGGTAGTTATATGAACAGATTAATAAAAACTTAGACACTTAGACTAGTTCCCTAGCAATAGGAATTTATATACTGTTAGGTCTTAAAACTGACTGTACAATGCCACTCACTGTAGTCCAGCAGACATCGTGATGATTTTCTTAGTCTTCAATCAAGACTGTTACCTGGAAAATCACAGTAGAACTTTCCAATTCAAGAGAGAGGTTTCTCACCCTTCAAAGAAGTTACAAATTTTAAGAGTCTCTTCCTGGCTATGATCAACCTCTCGCCTTATGCATATAGTTTCAATTTAACCAACCCCACTGAAACCAATGACTCCTATGTTATACCATTTCTCATTCTTTACCAAGGAGTTGAATTTCACTTAGCAGAACATTCATCAATAAGTAAGAAAGTGTACACAAATACAAATAAAAATGGAAAAGCCAACACCTTATAGTTTTTTTGGCCTTATGTAAGCTAAATTTTCTTCCATTGGAAACAGAACTACTTGTGCAGGTGGTTGCTAAATGCTACCAGCTGCTCTGTGGCAATATAGTTTTTGAAACAGAACCCTGAAAAGGATGGAGAGGGAGAAAATAAAGGAATGGGTGTGGAATAAGCTTTATATTGAACTAATTCCCTGGGTAGTGCAGGCAAGGGGGGGAAAGCAACTTCAGATCATAAACAGTAAGCAGAATATCCATTCAGCTGGCCCACAATAAATTTATTTTTCCAAGAAAATGAAATGGAACAAGAGAACAGACATACCTGCTTTATGTTAAAGAAAAGCATGCATGAACCTAATACAGGAAGAAGTTGTTTAAGACTGTACATCCTTGAGAAAATATTACCTCTATAATAGTGCCAGGGTCTCTGTTAACTTGGGTTATCAGCTACATAAATTAGAAGCACACTGGAGCCGTCTAACTTATACAGCAGTCAGCAGTGGTCATATAATGTGTACTCTGCTCCATCTTTTGCTTCTTTTGTCCTCTTTTCTTCTTGGTAGCTTATTTTTAAAAGGAGACTAAGAATACAGCCTTCTTACTACTCACAGTGTACCAACATTAAAAAACTGAAAGGGTCCACTTAGATTATAGCAATAAAATTATCAACCACAATATAAGACCTGAGAGAAAATCATATATTCATTCTCTTAAGGACTGAAGCTCTCTCTTAATACCAGAAAACTTTGTCACTTAAGCCAATCTTTGTCAATGCCAAGAATAAAATGATTCATATACTTAATAGTTTGCTTCTTCCTGTTCAGATTCAGAAAACAAGAAATGGGGTGAAATGAGGGAAAAGGGTGGGAGAAAATTTAAATAAATAAAAGAAAAGGGAATGGAGGAACTAAAGAGAAGGATGAATAAAAGAAACAGATAAGGAACAAATTGTGGTCCTTGAAATAGGAAATGCAGAGAAGCAAAAGAAGAGAAAAAAACTTAAGAAAGAAAACGATGTCAGCTAGGCATGTGCGCTATAAGCTTTGCATGTTTTTTTTTTTTTTTAATTTTTGGCAAATACTCTGAGAGCAATTATATTTCTCTGCCTGCAAAAAATAATTAAAATGTATAGTCACAGTATTAATGTCAATACTCTTATGGAATATTTCTTTTTTTAATTTATGTATTTGGCACAAGTCTCACTACACAGCTCAGACTTGTGGGGATTCTCCTGCTTTCAGCCTCCCCAGCACTGGGACTACAGGCATGTGCCCGGGAGTAGTGGGGAGGCTTGCACAGCATGCAGTGTCAGATATTGAACGCCAGTCCCTGCGCTTGTCTAAGCAGGTGCTTAGTCCACTAAGCAATGGCCCTCTTATGGAATATTCCTCAATATTCAATGGAGAAGTCATGGGCACCTGTCCATATGGACTGTGACGCTATTTTCCTGGGACTGGTGCTATCACAAAGCTGCCTTTATGTTCAGTTATGAGCTCAGTGTCTTCCTTGCAAGGAACCACCTGATCTCACTTTACCAACTCCACATACTAATTCACAATGGCATCTAATATCCCTCCATATGGGTTTTTAGGTCACCAATGAGGCTGAATGAAACTATTTTCTTGCTAAGTACGGAATTTAGGAACCAAATGGCTGCAAGTTAAGACATCAGTCACAGGCTCTCAAAACATTATGTTGCAAAGGCTGTGATGAAGTTGAGGCTCTTCCCATATTTCCAAAAGCAATGACAGTTCATCTTGAAGGCCCACTCGGCTGTGTCATGTTTGTATTTGTATCCTATAATGTGAATGTATTAGTCTCAAATTGTTTGGTAATAAATCATCATCAAAGAAATATGTTTATTTTTAGTATTCATGACTTGCATGATGCTGGAACAACATATATTTAGTGTGCAGAGCAATGAGTCCATAACTTTGAGAGAAATGACTTTATAGATCATTAAGACCTCTGTTGCTTTAGCAGTTAATCATGTTTTCACTAATAATATGATATGAGTCCTTTACTAAAGAATGAAAAATTAATGACTCTTTTGCTTGCACTAAAAAGTCCTCTACTTGACCTTTATTAGGGGCAGCGGAAAATCTAGTACAGTCGCCAGAAGTTTCCTTCACAGTAGTATCAATACTTTTATTCAGTCAACAGACTTAGCTTTTCAGTTAACACTCCTCAAGTTCCCAAACTAGAAAGGGAAAAGACCTCCACACTCCGTGGTAACTTTGAACCTGGGGTCACATAGTAACATCTCAACGAGGCCTGCATCTTCTTGAGAATACCTAAGATAGTTGGCTCAACAAAGACAAATATTATGGCAGTGAAAAATAAATCTGCCATTTTTAACCTTTTCAGGGAAAGTAATTCGCTTATTGGCTTTACTTAAAACGTCTTACCTTTCTTCCCCTTTTTGTTGTATCTGTGAGTAATTTCACCAGTCACATTGTTTATAGGAAGTGAAGTTATTCGTAATCATGCCTTAAGAGTATGTATACAAACTGGACATCCTAAAAGACCACTATGTATTAAATTCCTGATTGTTTGACATAAATTCTCTCTCTCTCTCTTTTACTCCGACAGGAATCTTCTCATTTATTTACGAATAGGTTAAGACCTTCGCCTTGTTTCTAACTATGTTCCTAAGTGCTAACATATATTAAGTAAATTTAGAGCCTCTTCTGCATAGGAAACAAATTAAATTGGTTAAACATGGAGAAAGACTAAATGTAATCCATCTCTTGTCATGTTTATGATATCTGAACTCATCTTATATGAATGTTCCAATTTGGCTGTTGCAGCAGATGGGCTGCTTATGATAAACCATAACTACAGACACAGAATGTGATAATATAAATCATAAAGAAGATAAATAATGAAATTCTTTTAAAATACTCTGGTTAAATATTTAGACAGTCAATTTTTAAGCTTACTTGCACACAAAAATAGTATTCACATATCTGGGCAAGGAAAGAATCATACTCCCCGTAATATAAATATAATCTAAATCTAAACATTTAAGACTCAAGGTATGTTGAAGGTCTGGGTGAAATTTCAGGGTAGCAAACCAAAAAGAGCCCTTTTCCAGAGGTGCTAACAAAAACAGAACATACTGACAAATATCTCTTTATACTGATCCTGTTCGTTCCAAACCTTGTTTTCTAATACCACAATGAAGTGAGCCCTTATGAGTGGTTTCACATGAGAAAAGTAAAACCAATATCACTTTTGACCAACACTTACCATGACTACGTTAGTGATTTTTATCAATGTGTGAACTCACACTGCAACACGCACAACATTTCTTCACATACATTTGATCATCTTAACAATCTCACTGCAGACCAGCTAGCTCTCTGAGTATACAAAGGAGGAAAGTTAAGTGCACAGGCGTGACCTGTCCTATGTCCTGTGTTTGTGTAGAGTACGGGCAAGGTTTGAAATATATTTGGCCTCCAAACAGGTGCTAATTTTCTTAACTATGATACCTCAGCCAATTTATTTAAAAAGGCTGGACATTTTAGCTCAGGGATGTTTAGAATATACTTTCTAATGCATATAAGTACCTTATATGGTTCTCAGGCCATGGTTTAAAGATTGATAGGAATAAACGGGCAAAGAGAAGATCCAGTGACCAACTTACAAGGTGGATACAGGGCACTAAAGCTGATTATCTAGTATAACTATAAATATGCCCTCACTAAAGACCACATCTATTCTCCTACTTAAAGCATATACGGAGTGGGTGGCTTCATAATTTTGAAGGCTGGCTTTTGGTGCAGTTACAGCCAATAAAATCAATGCCTGTTCTCATTTGGGATGCTGCCTCCCATATTGCCTCCACTATAGATTTCCGGAAGCTGGTGTTGCTTTGTCTGTAGATGGACTTGAGTTCTGAAGACACATTTCTGTTATATAGCACCGTCCCTCTCTCTCCTTCTTCCCTTCCTTTCTTTCATTCCCTATTACTTATGAATATCCTATTATCTTCCAGGCTATGAAACTCTAAATAAAGCAACCATGGACATAGGTTTCACGGAGCTTATAGACTGCTGGACGATCAGCTCTCTAAGCAAGCACTTTCAGGACTATACAACCACAGAAGATCACCTGGAACTTCTGGATAGAAATAGGCATGAAAGGAAAGGGACCTACAGGGTGTATGTAGGATTTCCTAAGGCAAGATGAAGGCACATCTAGTCTGAGACCTACAGAAGAGTAGAAACTGACCAGATAAAATGGAGAAAGGAAGGGGGGAAAGCTGGAGGTAGAAAATAGCACATTGATGTGAGGTTTGTTTTACTTTTTTTTTTTTAAGCTGGGAAGGAAGAAGTAAGGAAAAATTAAAAATGAAGAGAATCAGGACAGAGATAGAGAAAAATACCTGTGTTGTGTGATAAAAGAAAAGAAGCATGGACAAAAACATCAAACTGACTTATGAAATTCTGTATGCTGAACATATGCTAGATTGCTCAGAAAAACTAGGAAAAAAATATGTATATTGTTAGTGAGCAAGAAATAGGGAAGGTAAAGTCTGTAAGCACCATTTTTCAATGACATCAAATAGCTTTTATTTGTAAAGTATTTTAATATGCTTATTTGTAAAATATGTTTAAGAATTCAAGGCAGTGATACAAAATATATCAGACATGACACTATTCAGACATAACTATTTTAAATTAGTATACCTCTATACATATTAATCTTCCCACCTAAGAAAAATTTATCATTTTCCCAAATCTCAAATACATTTTTAGTGATTCTATTCTATTATGTGACCAAAATTACACCCTTTGTATTATCCTGTAACTAGCCCAGTTGAAAATGTTATGAAAAAATATGGACATTATACCTAGAAAATTATTTTTGTTTTTCAGATGCCAGTTAATTGCTGGACAAGTATTTATCATCTTTACTTTATATCACATAAGATTAATTAAAGTAGTTTAGTTAAACTTGACCAAACTATCAAAACTAATGATGTCTATTGATTTTTTTTTAATTAGGGGAGGGAGAGGATCTTGCTCTGCCGCATGGGACTGAGCTCACTGTAGCTCGGGCTTGAATTCATGACAATCCTTCAGCCTCAGCCCTCTAAGTGCTGGGATTACAGGTTTGCACACTTTGCCTAGCTTGATACCTGTTGAATGGCCAAAATTTTTATTATATTTGAAAGGACCTTTAAGGATAGTACCTAGAAATATCAGTTTTGAAATGGTTGTGCAATTTCCTAAACTGGCAAACTATATACCCTATGTTATTGTTACCTTATTGCTATTCTAAGTTGTAACATGGTATCACACATTCACCCAAGACATAAAAGTAATAACTGCATATTTATTTTTATCACTGAAATTTGTTGGATATTTTGGAGTCAAGAATACCCTAACAGGGGCTGGGGAGATAGCTCAGTAGAGTTGATGCTTGCCTGGCAAGTGCGGGGTCCTGAATTCAATCCCAGGTACCACAAAAAAATAAAGAAAGAATACCCTAACAGTGGAAAACAATGTATCAGTAGCAGTCTGAAAAGTGCTATTCCATTTAGACATTTTATCAGTAATTGGGATGAAGAAGGGGAGGGATGTCACATCAACCCGAGGGAGGGAATGAGTTGAGTATAAGTCAAAAGTCCACGAAATAACAAAGCCTAGATATTAAATTATCTTATTGCACCAGACTTATGTGTTCAAATTAAATTTTAAAATTGGGTAGAAAAGAATATCATTGGATTAAAGAAATTAATTGCCTACTGAATGGATAAACCTGACTTAATCATAGTTCACATGACAGAGAGGTTTTGGTTAATTTTAACTACTATAGCTCACACTGTGATATAATAACCCACAAAATTCTGAAATCCAAGAGTATTTACAGGCGATATACTATTCTCATGTTTATCTTTTGGAGAAAAAAATAGTTCTCTGCCCAGCATTTATTGGCCTTCTTGGGCATTCTCCATGTTCTCAACTTGAAAGCCATTGCCCAGTGGGCACAGTGGATAAGCAAAAGCTAACAAATCCAATTCTTTGTTTTACCACCATTATATCACCCTTTTTCTGCTCTTTGAGTTTGCCTCTAAAGCTAAAGTACATAAATTTTCTTATCCCACAATATTTTAGTGAATAAAACATTATTAGTCTACAGAAGTTTTAGTGCTACATGGAGCTCTTCAATATCATTACACAAAAAAAAGTTTGAAGAAGAAAAACAGATGAAAGTCTTTCAAAACTTTCACAGACATTTGACAAAAACTTAAATGAAAATCTTTAATATACTCCCCTGGCTAGAAAATGAAAGCTTGTGGATTTTGAAACGTTAATTGCCTTTTAAAAAATATTTTAGAATTCAACACTCATTGTTATTGTTTACACCCTTCCAATACTAAGCAGCATTTCTGTCTATGTATAAAGAGAAACCAAGAGTAATTAGAGGTAATCCTTTCATTACATAATTTTTTAAAAATCTTCTTTGTACTCTAAGAACACAGCAATTACATTAAGTTTAATCCAAAATATACTACTACAATGTTAACGATCACGAAGATTTTAAGTAAAATTGAACAAAAAATAATTATTATTTATACATGTTTTCTAAAAACAGTGAGAACGTAGCTTATAAAATACACTATTACACATTTCAAGATCAGTGAGCATGAGTTAGCAATAAATACAATTTTCTAATTAGTAACCAGCTAAGTATCTTCTCTGCCACATATAAACCAAATCTTTAAAACTATTTCTTGGTAAATATCTGAAAAAGTAACAACAGCAACAATTGTATGGGCATGTGTGCATATTTGTTTCGAGCAACATGTCTAAGGAATTAGCAGGACACTCCCCCGGGAAGTTGCGTTTGTTAGTGTATTTCATACACTGATGCTGTGTGCAGTTCACTCTTACTCGTAAAATCATCAGTAGTCCTCAAAATTATACCAGATATTTTTCACTACCAAATGCAGTCATTCAAAGTCAAAATTAAATAGTGATCAGCCAAAGTAATAAATGGAACTTGCTCAGATTGCTTTAACTATTAAAAACTTAGATAAATACATTTACATTCTGCATACATATATCATGCTATCGTTTGTTGGGGGAAATAGGTTGTGACTCAGAAAAACTGTGCTTTGTAGATGAGGTATGTACAGGTTAAAATGAAGAGCCATGAATTGGACCGGGCCTGCACCTCTGCTACATACAGCCATATCTTTCCAGCAAGTTATGGAACCTCTTTCAATCTCATTTCTGTTTCTATTTAATGAGAATGATCATGCCTCCCCTATAATGAATAAACTGACAATGATTACCAAACCAGATAATGTGTGTATGTGAAGTCACTTGCATAAACCATGTAAAATGAGCATCTCTAATTCGGTTCATCCCCATTATACATCTGCACTGTCACTACTCTTCTGTAGTCACACCAGGCCCTGAATATCCTGGTGAAAATGAGGAGGATCAAAGCCCCAACTGTCAGAACTGGGGCCCAGAAGCACCTCTCCTGGCAGAGCCGGAAGCCAGCACACCTAAAATTCAAAAATAACCACTGCAGATTGCAGCTTATATCTGCACTTGTTCTTCTTTAAACTACTCTTAGAATTAGCTGACTTTTTAAGAAATGTACAAAATGGCATGTATAGTGGCTTATAAAGAGAAAAGGTAAAAGCACAAAAAAGTTACAGCTGTGTAATATATAGTTTTTCAGTAAGCTCCCCATCGTTTTTCATCAGGCTGTGAGATACACTTTATTAATGACAATTAATTCTTTATTCAGGCCTCCACCACTTTATGACCCTCTCTTAAAAGAAATCAATTGCATGGGTTCAGCTGAGAAAGAACTACCATAATGGATGTTTTCACTCTTGCCTTTACTTTTCTCTGGTAGCCCTTAAGGTGGTCAGAGGTAAAAGCTAAAGATGCATTGTAGCCTGAGGGATGATTGAATGGAAAAAATGGGGGATGGGAGCAGAATCTACTCAGATAGACCAATTTCCCACCACTGTAAGCCAGAGCAATTGATTGATGAATCCTTGCTCTGTCAAGAGGCAGCCTTCAGATTTGATCACATAAATACTCATTCAACTCAAATTCTGCTTGACAAGCCTCAGACAGCTTTGTTCTGTCACAGATATCATTGGAGGGAAAATGCTCCATTAATCATCCTTAATTAACTTTACCATAGTCTGCTGAAACCAATATGCTCTCTGACTAAACCTCAGAGTTAGCCAGGATTCTACAGTTATCAAATAGAGAAGAATTTTTCAAGTTCCTTTTCTCCTATTGCTATTAACTCCAGGGGTCCAGTATGAATAGAGTTCACAGGAAGTCATGCCCATTGATTACATGAGATAGCTTATCAGGGAGTACATTCTTCTCTAAAGGAAACATAATTTTAAATATGACTGACTTGCATGAGGTGGCATTTTATATCTATATCTCACCCAATGCTCATAAGTTCTAATATTTCCTTCCCAATTCTCACATATCATATGTACTGAGCCATAGTTTCTCAGTAAGAGGAAAGGAAGATTTAAAAACAAAAATGATGATAAAGTCTTAGTTTGAAAAATGAAGTTTACAGACAGAGTGGTTTGTAATAAATACATACACATATATATACACTGTTCACAATGTGAAATGCCTCACAATTTTCAGAAAGCCTTAACATAAGACAACTTACATTTTGATTTTTGTTAGTGTACATATTAAACACTTGCCTCTTTTAAAAAATATCTATTGGAAATTTTAATAACAAGGGTCATAATTTGTGGTAATAAGAGGAAAACCCAAATTTTCCTTATATGAGAAACCTAAAATATAGATAAAGAGCAGAATCAAGGATAGGTAATAGGAAATGGAGAGGTAGGTCTTTTGCAAATGGGAAGGGTACCAAGACATGGGTGAGGAAAGGGAAGGAATGGAGGGGTGAAAATATAATTTAAATGTACCATGTATGTGCACTAACTTCACATAGAAATGTAATCTTTATGTGCTGCAAACATGTACTAATAAAACATAAAAACTGAAAAGATGTGTCCATACTTTAAATAAAAATAAAGTGCTATGTGTGAACTAGCACCATGTAGAGTGTCTGGTATCTCCCAGTCTGCTTCATATGGTGTCTGCTCAAGGTGGTTTTCTAGCTGGCTTGATGTATAGCCATATTCTTGTGTTATGGGCATAGAAGACCATGGTGATGGAATGGTAGTGAGCATTTCCAATAATATGTTCTTTCAGCCACCTGATCCATTTTAGAACTATGAGAAATTTAAATTTGTATCATTGAATTTCCTATTTATATAAATTCATTTATGAATTATCTACAGAGAAGTGATACATTTCAAAAATGATCAGGGAGTGCCTGCTTATTTTAATGTGTGCCAACTAAGAAGCAGATAACTTAAACATTTGAATAAATGAACTCAATGAAGATTTTATAGATATCTAATATAAATTCTTTTTGAAAAGTTCTGGTTTGGCACTGCTAAACACTGTAATTTTGCTCCCCCGGTAGGTAACAACATGATTTTGTTTTCTAATTAGAGGCAGATAAAGTCTGTGATAAGGCATCCCCCACGACTATTCGTTTTGTTAGAACAAATGCTAAATCATGCGCCCTTTGTAAAAAATGACGTAAAAAAATTTTTTGTAGAAATCATAAACATAGATTTTATTTGCAAGCATTAAGCTAGATTAAAAATATATGTAAATATTAAAACATGAAACTTCTCTCAGGCTTTCACAGAGAGCAAATTGGTCAAGCAATGGCTGTGACTCATCCACATGGC
>NDGN011489248.1:0-14966 GCA_002564285.1 Tympanoctomys barrerae | reverse complement strand
TGTGACCAGCAGATGATGAAATTACAGAAATTAAGCAACAAGTTGAGGAGACAGAGATACAAGGGGCCCTTTTCCCTGGAGAACCAGGGAAGCTCTGACTTGTGCTACTTGAGTAGAACTCAAAATGCATGTCGACTTGAGGGAGCCCAAAACTCCTTTTTCACTCACCACAGCGTGGCCAGGGAATGGCTGTGTGCCCGCCTCGTGGTAGGCAGATCACTACGTACTCACACAAGGAATATTTAGGCCTCCCCCACTCAGCCCTCCGATTCTGCATTTGCTCCGGCTTCCTGACTAGATTTTGGGTTCCCTCAATAAGGAAATGCTTGCTTGCTTGCTTTTTGTATTTATTAGGGAAGGGTCTACAGGGTGTTCAGGGTCTCACTCCTAGATCAGACTTTCAGTGATCTGCCTGTTTACAGCCTCCCAAGAGCTGGGATTACAGGCGCATGCCGCCATGCCCAGTCTCCATTTCAGTCTCAGTGCACCCCAGGGGTAGGCTCTGGCACAGCAGGCCTGAGGATCGAACCCTGGCCCCTGCACCTGCTTGCCCGTGCTTTAATCCACTGAGCTATTTGGCTGACCTCAAGAAATTTGTTTTCTTTGCCTCCATCCTCAGAACTCAACATGGGGTCTGAAGTTGAAATGTCTGTTGACAGCAGAAGGTGGGGGCTCTAGCCAGCCAGACTGCACAGTACATGCAGTGCGCCCTGGAAGCTGCTGCTTCGGCAGGCAGTGTGGCTCTGCGGCATGGCTGCTGCTCGCTTGACCTAGCTGGATTTCTCCTGTCCTCACGCTGTTGATCTTCCAGGATGGGACGCCTGCAGGCAGAGGTCACCCTTGAGGTGGGCCAGCCAAGACTTGCTGTGTCTGAGGTGGCTGCCAGAGGAACAAGGCCACCTCTAAGTTCACCACGACTGCAGCTCTGCTAAGTGGCACATCTCCCCCAGCACCATGATAGGTGATAGTTGTCATGGACAATGACCAGGAGGAACTGCAAAAGGACCAAAAGAGGCCTCAATTTTCAGGAAATCTGCGCTCATTATCAGAAACGATGCTTCTCTCTTCCTCTTTAGCTTATTCCTTCCCCTCATTTCTTTTACCCTATATTGATGGCTTCCCAACACCAATGGACAGAGAAGTTGATTTGTTAATTTGCCTTTCATTTCTGTCCTTGGCCAACAATAAAATTCCCTTTGCTGCTCAGTCTGGGCTCAGACTTGTTATAGCTTCCTGAATTTAAGAGAGGTAAAGACCCAGTTTGGAGTCAGACACTGGTGACAGTTCTAAAAACCATGCGCATTTATTTCAACCAATGAATTACACGTAGGATGAAGTTGAGTAATCTATGAGTTATTAGTGATCCTTTTCTAAAACTAATTTCTTTCAAATCAATATTTGAAATATTTAAGAGATGAAGAAATGATGGTTTTCTTCCACTCACTTTCCTGTTACCTTGGCCCATTTTTGCTGCTAGTCCAAGTTATTTACAGTATACATTAAGAAGTCGTAAAGCCCTACACAGCAACAGGAAGTTGAATCTTGCAGACTCTCAGAAAGGTAGATTTGGGGACTAAGCAAAAACAGATGAACTGAGCTAGCGCAGTGGGCACGGCAGCCTTCTCTGCTTGAAAACATGCGAGCATCTCTGAAGTGCCACCAGCCATAGGGATGATGATAAGTGATGATGTCAGCACCAAAGAGGTCACCAACAGTCCACAGAGAAGTGATCCCTTGGCGCCTCCATGCCTCCTGCATGCTCTGAGCAAGTATGTTCACCCCCATTTCTCAAATAGAACTTGAAAAGCTCTATAGCAAGCTAAGCGCCATCTGTATTTCTTACTAGTACTCAAGTAAAACAAAGTGGTTACACCAAACGTCAGAAACAGCAATCCCTTCTCCTGTCCGCATTCAATGAACTTACCCTGAAAAGCCTTTTCAAGACTAGGTTGGGGGAACAGAACTGATGAGCGAGGCCTGCACACGGCCTCCGGCTCGCCTCCCCTCTTTGTGTGGCTCCTTCCCAGCCAGTTCTGGGGGACCAGGGCCCAGGACGGGGTCTCTATTGTTTTATGCCCAACTCACTTTTTGTATAATCTTAGCACCTGGCTACTGGGTGGCTTTTTTTTTTTTTTTTCTTTTTAAGCCAGAGTTTGCTGACCTTTCTCCATATTAGAGCTAGTCAGGTTAGGGTCTCTATGCCCAAAAAGTAAAAATTAAAAGGCTAAGGGAGAGCTCCTAAGCGCTGTTCCAAGAATTGTTGGTGTTCTTAAGTTTGCCAAGGCCCCAAGTTTTTAAAGGAATATTTTAAAAGCACTTCGTGCCATCCACTGCCCACTTAGAAAGCCACAACATATGTCGGAATGTTTAAAAGAGTGAAAAAAATGGAATTCCCCCTAAATATTTTAGTTAGGGGTACACACATTCAAGAACAGCCATCAGCTGTTAAAAAGGTGACATTGATCTCGTCTGCCTGAGATTGCAAAACCATCGTGCCACGTGAAATGAAAACTGAGTCAGATTTCTGAACATGACTAATATCCTATTAAAAATTCAAGCCCTATCTGCATATATTTTTCTTTTCTTTTTCTTTGTTTCTTTCTTTCTTTTTTTTTTTTTTTTCTGGAGCCAGGGATTAAACTGAGGTCCTTGTACTTGCCAGGCAAGCACTTACTCTACTGAGCTTTCTCCCCAGCTCCTTATATTTTTATATAATAAAATGCATAAAAATTCTAAATGGATGTATTACAAACTATTAAGAGTGACAACCTCCAGAGATGAGGGGAAGAGAAAGACTTGTCCTCACTTTACAGAATTTGATATCATTTCAATTGTTTTATAGCTCCTGTATTACTCTATGATAACATGATCAATTAGGAAATGGACATAAAATGCAGTAGTGAATACAGACAGACTTAGTAATTACGAGTTATTAGTGATCCTTTCCTAAAACTAATTTCTTTCAAATCAAGGTTCGCAATATTTAACAGATGAAGTAATGATGGTTTTCTCCCATTCCCTTTCCTTTTCCTATGGCCCGTTCTTACTGCCCGTTCAAGTTACTATATTATACATTAAGAAGTGGGGAAGTGAGGTGGGCTTAAGCCGGCACCCCCAGCTCAGGTGCTCCCTGCGCCTGGATGTGCGGAACACGCGGAAACAGCGTGCGCCGCCGCGAATGCTAAAGCTACTGTGTTCGAGAGACTCCTGGTTTCCACCACCGGAAGGGCTCTCATTCTTTGTAGCGTCTATGAACGCGAGGAGGGAGAAGACTGCCTTGCAACAGCGCTCACCCAGTTAGAATGCTGGCTGCCACGTGCGCAGGGCAGTGCAGAGACAAGAGCCAGCGTAAGCCGGAAGCGAGTCCCCGACCTGCGGGCTGTGTTCAGGAAGCACCGCTGTAGGACTTCTCCCACTCTGGCCTTTAACATTAAGGGTCCGAGGAGGTCAGCAGATGATTATGCTGCATCCTCACGGCGACCCTTCAAAGCCGAGACACCCAGAAGCATTAGGATAATTAATGGGAGGTCCACTGGGAACAAAAGCCTTTTGGAACAAGCTCCGTCCAGCACAGATGCGGGCCAGGCTCACATCCGGGGAGCAGCGCACAGCAGCTACCGCGTCCTCAGCCCGCACGCACGGAGCCCGGTGCTGCCGCCCGACTCTCCAATTCCACCCCGCCCCAGATAGTGTGCGTAGAGATGCCCTGGCCTGGCACTCTCTGCCGACAGGCGCGGCCGCACAGACCGTGCTTCATGGGTCACGGGGACTCTGTGGACGTGGGTGCGTAGGCGGGGTGCTCTTCCCTTCTACACTTTGCTTGCTCCAATGGTTTACCAGTGCCGTGAGGGTCTGGAATCGGAGGTGATCCCTAGGCCCTGCGCCCCAACCCTCCCCTGCACACACACGGGGGCATCTGCTTGTTGTGCTGTAGCCCTGCCCCCTTTCACATTTCTTCCTAGACGAGGTAGGGACAAACTCACCTGTTGCTGAATTGAATGTCTTCCCCATTCCGTGCCCAGCTGATGGCCGGCCTTGGGTTGCCGATGGCCTCGCAGTTCAGCAGCACGCTCAGTGTCCCGCTGGCCAGGACTACGGTCTGCCCGAGGTGGGTGACAACTTCAGAGGCAGAGAGCTGCTGGGCAGCTGAGATCTTGCGCAAGATCATAGGCTTGCGATGTGGCCTGCGTGGCCCGTTGCCGGCATCCCTAGACGAGGTTCGCAAGGAGGTGCTGAAGCCAGACACATGCTTACGAGGGGTGGCCGCCAAGGGAGACCTGTGCTCCGAGGGTGTACGGAGCGCATCTCGGTGCTCTGGGTGGCCACGGAAGACATCCTGGGCCAGCTGGGCCACCAGGTGCTTGCTGTACAGGTCACGCAGCTCCTCCGGCTGCTGGGAGAGGTTCCTGAGAATGTCATCCAGGCGCCTCTGCTCAGCCACCAAGGTGAAGGGCAGGTGCAGCAGGGCCTGCTCGGCACCAGGGTCCTCCTCTGAGGACACATTCCTTTCTGTGAAGTCCTGCAGCTCCCAGGAAGCCAGGAGCTCTTCGGGCCAGCCCCCGTGCTCCAGCAGCCGGGAGACAAGGTCATCGTAGCGGCTGCTCAGGTCAGCGCTGAGGGCCTCCTTCTCCACCTTGCTGCTGTTGGAGAAGAGCCCGTGCTGGCGCCGATGCGTCTGCAGGGCTTCCTTGGGGCTGGCCTTCCTGCCCTGAACGGCCTCTTCCGCACCTGGGAGGCTGGGCGGCCGGGTCACAGGCTTGTGGTTACCCCCTAGGAGCTGGATCACGAACTGCTCCCGAGCAGGTCCCGCAGAGCAGGTGTAGGCGCCGGCGTCCGCGGGGCGCAGGCGGTGGATCTTCAGGTAGCCGAAAGGCGCCACGGTGATGTGCGCGGAGCTGGTGAGGTGCTGGCCGTCCTTCTCCCAGGTGAGGAGCGGCTTGTGTGACCTTCGCGTGTGGCACCGCAGCACCACGGCTGTCTTGGGCAGCAAGTAGGCGACCCCACCCACGACGAAGTGCAGCCTCCTCTGCCTGCGCATCTGGATATACACCTTCCGCGCAGCCGCGATCTGGGGGCTGTGCCTTGAGGGTGGCTGCCCAGGCCCTGGGACGGGTGGGGCGGACAGCCCGAGAGAGGAGAGAGCAGAGGAGAGTGCACATGAGGCGCCGTGGAGTTGGGTTCTGGCCCGGAGCATTGTTACCTGCTTTCCCCACCCCGCCGGCCCCAGCGCTAGCTAACGTGCACCAGCAGGGCCACCGCTCTCCCTGGAAAGCGACAACTGCGGAACAGCCAGCCGTGTGCCCACCAGCGCATGCGCAGAAGCAGAGACTCAGGCGTGCAGGTGGAGGGGCTGGGGCAGCGCCGCCCACCTACAGCGGTTAAAGTAAGTCCCAGTTATGCAAGGAGGCAGAGGACCAAGGGCAGGAGCACATCCTGCGTTCAGTGTCTACCTTTAGGCCCTTGGAAATACCAGCGCCCTCGAGGGCGCTGCGGGAGGCCCCCGGAGTGACTGCTCTCGGGGTCAGTAGCAACAGAGTGAGTCTGCTGAGGGTCGTTTCAAAGCCCAGAGCAGCTGCGTGGAGACTCCGCCAGAACAGGCTCCCTCGGGGTCCAGATTTCTCTGGCCTGAACAAGCTATTTCTGCAGCGAAGGGGAGAGCTCCGCCTGGCCAGCTAAGTGCGACTCCTTCAGGCTCCAGCTGCGCTCCCGGCCACCTGGCCTTCTCCCGTGGCCCGAGGTGTGGGCCAGGCCACGGCCGCAGGCTTCCCCGCCCCCAGCCCTGGATACTCACTCACACAGACCGCCAGCATGCAGGGCCGAACTGAGGAAGAGAAGGGCAGGGGCGGGCACTGGGTAGAATTGACCACGGCGGAGACCCCCGATTCCAGTACTTTCCGGCAAACAGCGCTGCGGGTCTGCGTGCCTTCCCCGCAGCTCGAGGAGCACTGGTGGAGAAACAGGGCCCGAGAGTCAGGGCGATCGAGGCAGAGAAAGGGTTAATGGCAGCTTTCAGTTCCTGGGGCGGGAGCCTGGCGCTGGAAATGGTGTGCACCGGGCCTGGGAGCCTGAGGAGAGAGGGCAGCGGAGCCCGTGGCGCCGTGCGCGCGTGGAGAGGCAGTACGGGTGTGAGCCACGGGAGCCCGGCCACGGGAAGGGTACCAGCTGGGTTCTTAAAGGGAGAGAACCTTGTTTTAAAATCTAATTTTGTAAATTTAACCAAGAGCATCTTAACGTCTTTGCAAAGCCTTACTGTTTTGTACAGAGAGAATTAACCCTGAACACTATTTTCAATAATCAGTTGATGACAAGCTGGATAAACAACTATTATCTCAGTTTATGACATACTATATTTTTGAGAATATATATGTATGCATATAGAAATAAGATATTTAATCTGAGCTTTAAAGTTAAGTGCATAGAGTTAAAACTATGTAAGTTTAATATAAAAAACAGTAACTATTAGTTATACCATAGCATGGAATGAAAGTGCTTTAACGTGAAAGTATTTTTTATTTAATAATATATTTTAAAAAGAAGAAAAAGAAAGAGAAAAACAAAACAAGAGAAAACAAGAAAAACCATACAGAATTTCGAAACAAGATGACAGGGAGTTAACAATGGTTTTTCTATCGCATATTGTTATCTTCAGAGTGCCTCTTTCTTGTAGTACATTTCACTCTTAAAACTTTTTATTCTAAAGTTTCTTGTAGGTATCTTACTTGTTGTTACTTGTGTGGCTTGCGCTTTAGAGTTACAGAATAATAGAGTCCTGGGTTCAAATCCCAAATCACTATCTTAGTAGTTAGCAAATTACTTAAACTCTAAGTCTATTTCTATTTATGCTGAGGAATTAAATGAAATACTATTTTCAAAATCCTCTCCACAGAAATGATAATACTAATCCTTTCCTCTTTCCTTTAAAGTAATATTTTAAGGTCTACTATTAGACAATTTTTATAAATTTACTTTGTTTGAAGTAAGTACAGGATAGATTCTAACCTCAATGAATAGTCTTTCAAATGAGGTAATAACTTCAAATGCATTGTTAAGGTGAAGTAGTAGATTAAAGAACTATAAATAAAAGTTTCTATAAGATATCACTTTATATCTACCAGAATGGTCATGTTGAAAACTAGCTAATGATAAGTGTTGGTGAGGATATGGAAAAATTAGAACCTTTATACATTGCTGGTAGGAATGTAGATAATATAGAGACTTTAGAAAATAGTTTAATAGTTTATTAAAAAGTTAAGTTTGCCATATGGCTCAGAGATTTTACTTCTAGGTGTCTACCCAAGAGAAAAGAAAATACACACACAGATAAAAATCTGTATATGAATATTCATGGCAGTACTATGCTAGTAGCCCCAAAGGGGAAACAACTCAATATCCATCAACTGTTGAATTGCTAAACAAAATAAAGTCTATTTTATATGACAGAATACTATTTAGCCATTAAAATGAATATAATTCCTATAAACAATACTGCTACAGGCTGGGACTGCAGGTGTGTACCACCACACTGCACTCAAATGTTTGGATTTGAGATTCAAAAGTAAAGTGCTAGGAAGAGAGGAAAATGACAGCATGGTGACCAGCAGCAAACCCGCCCTCTCCAAGACCTGGAACCTGGCCGTAAAAGATAACAGCTCGGCAAACAAAAGAGAAACAGATTGCTGGGAAATGTGAAGGACAAGAATGTTATGACCACAAGCCGTGGTCCACAGTGGTAGAGGAAGAGATGAAACAGCTTGCAGTTCATCGAGAGGGGAGCCTGACTCCCTAGAAATAATGTTAGCCCAGGATTGGGAGGTTGAGGGAGAAAAGGCAGTGGAGCCCATGGCTGTTGTGAACTGGAAAAGCAGCACATGTTGTGACCCACGGGAGCCTGTCCACAGGAAGGCTAACAGCTACAGAGAGACTCCCGCCTGCACGACCACCATCTTGCCACAGAGAACTTAATCAGTTGCCAGTTGAGGAAGGGATTGATTCAGGACCCAGGAGTAGCTGGGACTCAGAACAACTAAAACAAGTACACTTCTGGGTTCCCAGAGCCGCTGTCCCACAGTGACTGTGTCAGAGACAGACGCAGGAGACAGCTGTGGGTGGGGAGTCATCTAGAAAGAAGTGCCCCTGAGAAACCTAAGGCCATGATGAAAAGGCAGGCCCCGCTGTGTTGTGCTCAGAGACACCTGGGTTTGAAGGAGCCCGCACTGAATCCGGAAGCCGTGCCCTGCTGCCGACACCCGGCACAGGTCTGGGGGCCGGTGGCCTTTCCATCTGCCAGAGTGAAGCAGTGCACATCTAGGGGGACACTGCCACAGCTGGGGTAAGCAGCGGGCCCTCGCGGCTGGCAGGGGCACTTCACAATCCTGCAGCTGCAAGGCTGAACGGAGAAAACTGTCTTGCTTTACTCTAAGACTGCAGCCTCTGGAAGGTCACCACTTATTAAAAAATACAAAGAAGTACTGTTTTTCTTCTCTTTTTGGACTCATTTTTTTCCTCCTTTTTTCCTGGCTGGTTTATTGGGGCTTAGGGAATTTTCTTTTGTCTTTTCCCCTTTCCTCTTTTGCAAACTCTTTTTCTTTTCTCTCCTTAACTTTTCTATTTTTATTCTCTATTTCTTTTAGAAGATAGCCTAATGGGCTTAAAATCTATATACAGAAATAATAACAGGAAACTTTTCGTGGGGGTCTAGGGAGATAGCTCAATAGAATAAGTGCCCGCCTGACAAGAGCAGGGTCCTGAGTTCAATCCCTGGTACCACAAAAAAAAAAAAAAAAAAAAAAAAAGAACAAACTTTCTCAATATTTGGAAAGAATCAAGTATACAGATAAATGGGTCATGTAGAACCCCAGGTAGCCACGAACAAAGAGAATCTTTCCATGGCACATCTTAATCAAAATTCCAGAAGTCAGTACAGGCACAGAATCTTAAAACCTATTAGAGAAAAGCAATGAATCACTTCCAAAGGCTGCCCCGGAAGAAGCATGTAGCAGATTCTCAATATAAACTTGGAAGGCCAGGAGAGGTTGGACTGAAGTGTTCAAAGCTCTAGAAAAACAACTCACAACCCAGACTGATAAATCTCACAAAACCTTAAAATTGACAGAGAAACAAGGTATTTCCATGACTAAGACCATCTCAAGAAGCGCATGACCAGCAAACTAATATTATAAAAATTTTCAGTTTACAAAGAGACAATAAGGCCAACAATGCCAAAAAAAAAAAAAATCTAACAATACAACAGGCAAGAGGAACAGCAAAGCAGAAAGGTAGGGGGAATCAGCAAACGGGAAACACTGCTTGACAGTAATAAGGAATACCTTTCAGTTGCCACATTCAATATGAGTAGTTTCCCCAGTCAAAAGATACTGGGGATTGGCAGAGTGGATCAGGAAATAGCACTCAATATATACTCAATAATATGCAGTATCAAAGAAACACATTTAACCCAAAAGAAATACACAGATTATAAATCAAAGGATAGAAAACAATATCCCACACAATAGGGACCAAGAAAAATGCAAAAGCAGATATTTAAATTGCAAATTAAATTAATTTTAAGCCAAAACTGACCAGAAGGGGCAAAGCAGGTCACTACATATTGGTTAAGGGAGCAAAATTCTACCAAAAGAGATAGCTATACACATATATGTACCAAAACCCAGCATGGCCATCTTTATAAAACAAACTGGACATGAAAAGTCAGGTAAAACCAACACTAGTAAGGAAACTCAATGCTGAACTGTTTCAAATAGGTCAACTGGCCAAAACAAAACAACAACAACAGCAGCAACGACAATGAAATATTAGAGTAGAACCAAACATTCAAAAAGACGGACTTAGTAGATCTCTATAGAGTGTTTCACCCACAACAGAAAGCACACAGCTCAGCAGCAGACTTCCTCCAACCTAGATCACATGCTAGCCAGTAAAGCAGGCTTAAGTAAATGCAAAATGATCAAAATTACCCCGCGCATACTATCAGGTCATAGTGCAGTGACACTATCAGGTCAATGGCAAAAGGAACCCCCCAAAATTGTGGAAACACATGGAAATTAAACGAATACCCTTTTGAATATTCAATGGGCTATAGAAGAACTCAAGGAAGAAATTAAACAGTTCCTAGAATGAAATAATGGTGCTAGTACAACATACCAGGGCCTCAGGACATAATGAAAGCCATTCTAAGAAGGAAGTTCCTAGCAGTGAGCACCCATATCAGGAGAACAGAGGGAGCTGAAAAGAGTGATGTGATGATGTGCTTGAAACCCCTAGAAAACCAGCTAGAAGTTCTGTTCAAATCCAGCATGGTGTAAGGAAGGAAATTATAAAAGTCAGAGTAAAAACTAATGAAGTTAAGACTAAGAAATAAAAGGAATCAATGAATCAAAGAGCTGGTTCTGGGCCGGGGCGATGGCTCAGTAGAATAAGTGCTTCCCTGACAAGTGCAAGGGCCTGAGTTCAATCGCCGGTTCTGCAAAAAAGAAAAAAAGAAAAAAAAAAAAAAAAAAAAAAAAAAGGAAGAGCTGGTTCTTTGAAAGAGTGAACAAAACAGAAGAACCCAGCTATGGCTTGTATCTGATGTCCCCCAAAGCTTCCTGCATTCACAGGTGGGACTTTCAGAAGGTGGGTGGATCATGGGTGTGGGCCACAGGAAGGCCCACCGTGGGTAGAGGTGGTGCTGAGCAACAGGTTTACATTCTCAAAGTGACAACAGGGAAAGGGACGCTCACTGCTTCACTGCCTCCTTCCTGCCTGCCCTGCCACGGACTGTGTCTTGCACTGCCCCTCTGTCATGGTGTCCTGTGTTGGAGTCAGCTGACTGTGGACTGAAACTCATGCAAAGTATGAGCTAAAGCAAACCTTGCCCCCTTTTACTTGTGGGTGTTGGGTATTTTGTCCCAGCAATGAGAAAGTAACTGAGACAAACTCCTAGCCAACCTTAAAAAAAAGAGGATCCATGCAATTAGGAATGAAAAAGATAAAATCACATCAAATTTGCCAAAATCCAGGACATTACTAGTAACAATTATGAGAATCTGTACTCTAATAAAATGGAGATTTCAGAATAAATGGATAGTTAGCTACAAATGACCACTGAGGCTGAAGCACGAAGACATAAAAACTGAATAATCCAGCATCAGGCAGTGAAATTGGAAAAGTAACAAAACGAACAAATCAAAGAAGAAAATCCCAGGTTCTAATGAATTCGTTGTATTCTGCAAGAGTTTTAGGGACAATGTAATGCCCATACTCCTTAAACACTTAAGTTAAATCAAAAGGGAAAGAGTACTCCCAAAGTTATTCTTCTAAGTTAACATTAACTTGATTCCACAACCCAAAAAGGACCCAACCAAAAAAGAGAATGAATCTTGCTGATGAACATAGACACAAAAATCCTCGACACGATACTGGGAAACAGAATGAAACAAATCACCATAAAGATCTTACAGTATCATCAAGCAGGAGTCACCTTGGGGTACAGGGATGACTCCGCATACCCAAAACAATAAATGTAACCCACGACATAAACAAGCAACAGATGCAAGGACAGAGGGCACATGGCCATTTCAATTGATCTAGAAAGAGACTGACAAATCCAGCATTTATTCATGAAAAAAATCTTGAAGAAAATAGTATAGAAAAGGACCTTATCTCAATGTGATAAAACCCATTTATAACAAAACCAATGGCCAATATCAAACTATATGGAGAATCTGAAAGCTTTCCTTATAAACTCAGGAACAAGACAAAGATGTCAGCTAAAATCACTCCTGTTCAAAACATTAACCAGAGCAATCAGGCAAATGAAGGAAAATAAAAGACACATGTATATGATAGGAAAAAGTCAAATATTCTTTGTAAATGATATTCTCTACAGAGAAGACTCAAAAATTACACCAAAAGACACTTAGAATAACCAAATTCAGTAGTGTAGCAGGAGACAAAGTCAACACACACACACAAACACAATATCAAAGTGTTTTTGTACACCAGTAAAAAAATCCACTGAGAAATAAGTAGGGAAATGATACATTCCACATTAGGGGCAAGAAAAACTAAATATTTAAGACTTATCTTGACCAAGGAAGCAAAAGACCACTGTAATCAATACTACAGTACCTGGCAAAGGGAGGTCAAAGTCATAAGAATTTGGTAAGATCTCTCCTGTTCCTGGATGGGCAGAACCTTTATAGTCAAAAAGGCCATAATTCCAAACCTTCTACACCGATTTATACAAATTGAATGCAGTTCCAATAAAACACCAGCAGCAATCCACAGTGAAGTAGAGAGAGCAATCCCACAGTTCATATGGAACTAGAAAAGACCAGGAATAGTGAAAGCCACACGGGGCAACAAGGGCAAGGCAGGAAGCATTACAATTCTGGACTTTTAATACAAAGCTACAGTGATAGAACAGGAAGGTCATGGCAAAAAATAGACAAGTGGATCAATGGGACAGAAAAAAAAGGATGGAGAAACAACTCCAGGCACAACTGGTTACCTGATCTTTTTTGAAAAAGGGTCAAAAACATACACTGGAGGAAAGGTGGCCCCTAACAAATGACGCTGGGAAAACTGGCTGTCCACATGCGAAGACAGAATCTAGATCCACACCTCTCACCACGTGCTAAGCTAAAACCCAAACAGGGCAAGGCTCTCGATAGTAAAATGCAAACAAGCTGCTGGAAGATAAAACAGGTAGAACCGTGAAAGGCACTGGTGTAAGCCAGGGCTTTCCAGGCACAAGATATACAAGGATTGACAGACGGGCTCATGTCAGACTCAAAAGCTTCTGCAAGCAAAAGAGTGAAGTGAAGGAGTGAACGCACATAGACAGTCCACAGAAGGCAATTTCTGCCAGCTGCACCTCAAACAGGATTAATACCTACAATAAAGAACTCAACAAAAGCAAAAACAAATCAGATCCCCCAAATAAAAGACCCAATCAAATTGAATGAATGATATGAATAATATGGCTGTGTACTTCTTGACAGAAGAAATATAAGTAGTCAGCAAATATATAAAAAGATTTTCAACATCTTTGGCCATTACAGAAATGTAAATTAAAATAACATGGAGATTCCATCTTACTAAAGAAAGAAAGTCTACCATCCAGGAATCAGACAATAAAAATACTGATGAGGATTCAGGAAAAAAAGGAACCCTTTTACATTATTGTATAAAGATTCCTTAAAAAACCTAAAATGAGAAGTTCCATTTGCCCAGCAAGCCTCCTCCTAGGTGTTCTCCTGAAAGAGTCGATGGTGTCAGCAGAGTTGCATGCGCACCGCGATCCCCGCCACGCACGCCTCAGTTCCCACATCTTGGGGTTGGCTGCGTGTCTACCAGCAGATGGGCAGACCAAGACAGTGTGGCGTACTGCTCGGGACAAAGACAGACCAACTTGAGTCTTTTCTAGAAAGATGGAGCACCTTGAGACCATGATGTTAAATGAAGTAAGTCAGATAAACAAGCTTAAATATTGCATAGTTCTGCTTTATACGAGAAACTCAAAATATAAATAAAGAACAAAATCAAGGCTAGATGATGGGAGACAGCCAGACAGGTCCTTTGTGTATGGGAAGGAGACCGAGAAACACAGGGAGAGGAGAGCGGGTGAGAGAGTGGAGAGAGCTGAGATGTGTCCTGCACCTGTACAGCGCCTCGCGAGGGGTGCAGTCACTGTTTACCACAAACAGGCGCCAGTGAAAATAAAAGGGAAAGGGACCCAGAGAAGGAGACAAAGGGGAGCGAAGGGAAAAGAAGAAAGAAAAGGGGCGAGAAAAGAATCAGGGTGTGCAGTGTGCATGTACTAGCTCTCCTGGGGAATGTAACCATCGTGTCTGTGGATGTGCATTAGTAAAAGTAACAATTTAAAAAAATGCTGCAACAATGTAAACCTTAAAAATGTTAAGCTAAATTGAATTTTACCCAAATAAAGCTCTATGTAGAATTAAACAGTAAAGAATTTAGTGAGATTATAAAACTAGAAGACAAGTGAAATTCTATAAAGTGCATGGTAACAGTTCTTGAAAACTTATGGCACACCAGGGACTTCCTAAGCTCAGTTTTGAAGTTGGCTGCAGTCTGGGTCAGTGCAGAACAACAGGACAGCCAGGAAAGTGTCCAGAACAAAGGCAGGAGACCTCTGTGTGGAAGTCCAGGGCAGGCCTGGCGTCAACCTAGACCACTTTGCCTAGACAGATGGGCCAGGTTGAGAATGTTCCGGAGCTTGAGTGAAAGTCCATGGCCAGACTTTGGAGACCTTCAATTTTCAGACAGAAGATTTATAATTGGTCTATTAGGCAATGAGGAGCCACTGAAGAGGGGAGTAATGTGATGAAAGAGGTGTTTGGAGACAGCGATTCTAGCCACGCCGTCTGTGAGTGCTGGGAGACAGGAACCCCAGAGGAGGGGCCGCCACACTGCTCGGGCTTGGGATGATGGAGGCTGAACCAGGGTCACAGCACCGTGCCATGCTAACTTGAAAAGAGACGTAAAAAGCGACAAGGAATTATCTCATCTTTTCAAGTTCTTATGTGAGCATGCAGAAATGATACCGGCCGGTGTAAAGGGCCATGGCATATGCCATCCTAAGACAGTTAGGAGGCAAAGCCAGGCTGAGAAGCAAGCCTTTTGCTTTGTAATCTGATGATTCTGTATTCCACATTCTGCCCTGGACTTATTTTACTGTAACCAATGGCACCAAATCCAAGATCAGGTAGAATGGGGTGAGGAGCCTGAAAGTTTCAAAGGCGTGATCATTTTAGTGGTAACAACTAGAAAAAGAGAAAACTAGTTTGCAGCCAAAAGATTGTTATGATGGTGGTAAAACCTAGTACTTTAGTGCTAGATTCAATTTGCGCCTAGCTTTAGTTTTCACTCTCCAAAACAGGGACACTCAGCCACGCCAGGGCTTTCCAGACTGTCTCCTAGTTATTCTGGGCTATTTCTCA
>NDGN011489246.1:0-15176 GCA_002564285.1 Tympanoctomys barrerae | reverse complement strand
TTTATATTTTTTCTTTAAAATAACTGATGTCAAAATAAATAAATATGGAAAAAAAAAATAAAGCTTGTAACTCTTGTACGCCACAAATGGGAATCTAAAATTGTGAAACCACTTTAGAAAATGGTTTTGGCAGTCTTAGAAAGTTAAATTTATACTTTTCATATGAGCTAACAAGCTCATTTTTAAGTATTTATCCAAGATAAAAGCATATGTACACATAAAACACTGTATACAAATGTTCTTCTTGCTTTGTCTAAAGTTACCCGAACTGGAAACAACACAAATGTCCATCAACAGATGAACATGCAAATAAAACATTTAACAAGGGAATATTACTGCACAATACAAAGGAATAAATACATAAATATGTAACCATGTGGATGAATCTCTGAATAAATGTAAATGAAAGAAGGCAGATGAGTTGATGTTGTATTCAACAAGTAATTTTAGAAAAGAAAAACAATATATAGTTACAGAAAACAAACTTATTATGTCTGGACTGTTTTCATAGCTTAATTATTATGAATTATGATGTTGTAAACACAAGTATGCGCATGTCATGATAGTATGCTGTCTTTAATTCTTTTAGGGATATACCCAGGAGTGGTATAGCTAAATCAAATGGTATTTCCATTATTAGGGTTTTTTTTTTTCAAGTGATCTCTATATAGATATCCACAATAATTGTACTAGTTTACGTTTTTGTCTTTTTGAGACAGAATTTCTCCATGGAGTTTAGGTTGGCTTCAAACTTACCTTGTAGCCCACTCTGGCCTTGAACTCACAGTGATCTACCTGCCTCAGCCTCCTGGGTGCTGGGATTACAACCAGGCCCCCTTGATAACATTTGTAGGAGATCCTTTCCCATCCCCATCAGCAATCATTGTTTCTTTTTTCTTTTTACATTCTTGATGATAGCCATTCTGACTGGGATGAGATGCAATCTCAGTGTAGTTTTGAATTGCATTTCCCTAATGGCTAAAGATGGTGAACATTGTTTCATATTATACTTATTAGCTCTTTGTGTTGATTTTAAATTTTGTGTTGATTTTAAATTATTTATTTATTTAGTATTTTAAGGAAGGGTCTACAGGGTGTTCTGGGTCTCACTACTAGATCAGATTCATAGTAGTGAAATCTGCCTATTTACAGCCTCCTAAGAGCTGGAATTACAGGTGCGCGCCACCACACCCAGTCTGAATTGCCATCTCAGTGTGCCCTGGGGGTGGGGCCAGCACAGCAAATCTGTGATTTTAAAATTTTAAACAAATTTTTATTTTTTTTTTAGCATCTAATTTTTGAGTGCTTTGTTTTTTATAGATACTAACCCTCTATGGGAAGAATAGCCAGCAAAAAATTTTCTCCCCCTGTTTAGGTTGACTCTTCACTGTTGATTGTTTCTTTTGTTGTACAGATGCTTTTTAATTTGATGTAATTATATTCCAAACAGGGGCTGGCCAGATAGCTCAGCAGACTAAAGTGCCTGCTTAGACAGAGCTCAGTGGCTGAGGTTTGATCCCTGGTGTGCAGTGCCAGCCCCGCCCCTGGGGCGCACTGAGATGGTAATTGAGACTGGGCGTGGTGGTCTGCGCCTGTAATCCCAGTGCTTGGGAGGCTGAAAACAGGAGAATCACTGAGTCTGATCTTCATAGTGAGACCCTGTAGAACCTGTCCTAAAATAAAAAAATATATATATATTATATATAATATATATATATGTATATATTAGTCTCACTTATTGATTCCTCATATTATTTCCTGTGCTACCAGAGGCTTAGTCCAGAGGTCTTCATCTGTATCTTCAGCTTCAAGTGTTTCCCCTATGTTTTCTTCAATCACTCTCAACATTTTCAGTCTTACATTTAAGACTCTGATCCATTTTGCTTTGACTTTAATATGAGGTTAAGAGATGGGACCTCATGTCAATCTTCTGTATGTGACTATCCACTTTTCTCAGTCAACGCCAATTTTTTTTTTCTTTCCAGAACCAGGGATTGAACTCAGTCCCTTGCATTTGCCAGGCAAGCGCTTATTCTACTGAGCTCTCTCCCGCCCCAAAACCAGTTGTTAAAGAGTCTGTCTTTTCTCCAGTATGTTTACTCCCTTTATAAGAAACTAGATGGCTGTAGGTGCATGGAGTTGTTTCCATGTCTTTTATTCTGTTCCATTGGTCTGCATGTCTGTTTTTGTGCCAGTACAATGCTGCTTTTTCACTATGGCTTTAGAGTATAATTTGAAATCTAGTATTGTGATGTATGTAGCCTTTCTTTTTCTTTTATTAGGATTGCTTTAGCTATTCTGGATCTTCTGTTCTACATGAAATTTTTAAGGATTTTTTTTAGATCTGTAAAGAATGTTGTTGGTATTTTAATAGAAATAGCACTGAGTCTGTAGGTTGTTTTTGGTAAAATGGACAATTTAACAATATTAGTTCTTCCAATCCATGAACAAAAGTGAGGTCTTTACTTCTCTCCCTTCTCCTCTCCCCATTTCCCCTCCCCCTCCCCTCCCTCCCCCCTCCCCTCCCCTTCCCTCCCTCCCTCTTCCCTTCCCTTCCCTTCCCTTCCCTTCCCTTCCCTTCCCTTCCCTTCTTTTCTCTTCTCTTCTCTTTTTCACTTTTTGTGTGTTTATTTTTGTTTTTTTGAGATAGGATCTCACTATGTAGCCCAGACTGGCCTCAAACTCACAGCAGTCCTCCTACCACAGCCTCCCAAGTGCTGGGATTACATGTGTACACCACCACACCTAGTGGTCTTTCCATTTTCTGAAGTCTTTTCATTATTGAGGTCATTTATCTTCTTGGTTAGGTTAGGTTGATTCCTAGTTTTTTGGTTTTTTTCCCTGAAAGTTATTTTGAATGGAATTGTTTTTCTGATTTCTTTATTGTTGGGTTCATTATTGGTGTACAAGCTACTGGTTTTTTTTTTTGTGTGTGTGTATGTGTGTGTTGACTTTGTATTCTGTCATTTTACTAAACTTGTTTATCAGATCTAAAAATATTCTAATCTGGTAGAGTTTTTATGGTCTTCTGTGTGAAAGATCATCCTGTCTGTGAGCAGGGATGATTTGGCTTTGATTCCTATTGGCATCCTTTTCTTTCTCTTGCACGATTGCTCTGGCTACATTTTTGAGTGCTATATTGAAAAGTGGTGATAAGAGTAGACACTTTTGTCTCATTCCTAGTTGTAGAGGAAACACTTTCAGTGGGGGGATCCAGTGATTTTTAGCGCTTTAATTGGCTTCTCACTACAAATATTTTGAGCATCTTCTAATATGTATTTAAATATTTATACATTAAGTAATGTACTATTAGCCAATATTTACATGCATTATAATATACACATAGAATAGAAAAAAACAGATAAAATGAAGTAAACACACAACCTGAAGTTCTAATATCTCACCCTCACCCCAACCATCATTTTATAGTTCCGGGTGAAGGGTGACCCGTGTGACCTATGGAATCTAAGCGCAACTAAGTATCTGGTTGCCAGCTGCACTGGGGAACAGAGTGTTGTTTTCTTCTTCATGAAGATAAGTCCTCATTCTCCCTTCCTTTCTGCTTCTTAGAACTGTGTTTCCTAGGTGTTCCCCCCTACTGTGGGGAATAAGAAAAGAATTCTTCTTTTTTAAGAATTTTGTAGAAACTTTGTTAACATCTGCAGTGCATTGCCTGGAGCAGTGGTGGTGAGCCTAGGGCATATGTGCTGCAGCGGGTGTTTGTCATTGAAAACTCAAAGGTTCACCATCACTGCCATAGTAAGTTATTGTTATTCGAAGAAGGAAGGCTTAAAACTGTTTTGGTGCAAGCTTTGACTGTACACAAAGTAGCTTTCCCTACAAAAAGTGGCTAAGACCAAGAGATAGGAGTGCTTTTCTACAAGTTTCAACCAAGCCGGCCACAGAGGAAGGTGCTTACATCATGTGACTAGCCACAGAGGAGTTTAACTTGTGACCTCCCCTCCCTAAGATAACAGTGTGAATGTGTTAGGTTCACAATGACTCAGATGAAATCATCAGGGCCTCTTAACATTGAAATTGATGTCACACCTAATGTACTGCTCAAGTGTATCCAAGGCCCTGCCTTTCTATTTCAATTTCCTTTGTGGTTATGTGAGACCTTCTAGGACCGGCTGTAATACATGGAAGGTTAGTGCTGCCAGATTTTAATTTGGAGAGTACAAAACATAATTTTGACTAATTGGTCCAGTAGGAACTGGAATAGAATCTAAACAACTCTGGAGGTCTATGGCAAAGAAACGGAGGGAAGGAGGGAGAGATTTAATCAGCCTCCACTCAGGCAGCCTGTTGACAGATTTCTACGCTGACTTAATCAGTGTGCTTATTTTTCAGGTAAGACTTCAAAACTATTTGGACTTCATTCCTCTATGCTTCATCCTGTCCATGATATTTTACTTACAAATGAGCCTGGGCTTCCTTTTAAGGGCACACAAACAAGTAAAATATAAAACCCCATACCTCTTTCCAGCTGAGGAGCAGAAAAGGAGTAAGTGCATAGAAGTTGTGACTCTGAGTCCACTTACATCTCACTAGTGCGTGAATCATTTTTCAGCCCACACTGAAGCTAACAGTTAAGATCTCTGTGATATTCAGAGTCAGTGTCAAGCACAATTGGAGCAGTGAACCCGAGAAATGAATTCACATGAGCTGTAAATCATAAACCCATCATCCAGAGCCGAAGCAAAAGGGAAGAAGTCATTGAGCACCATAATAGGTTCCATATGTTGTTTTAAAGAAGGCTTAAAAATGATTAGACTTGCTCACCATACTTTTGTAGCAGACATTTACATATGTGAATAAGAAGTGAAAGAAATGACTGTCAAGTCTTTGCTTCTGTTTGCCACTGCTTTTTTAAGAGTGGAAAAATGTTTATTTTTGTTTATTTGCTTTGAAAGGGCAGTCCAGAGGAAAGTGATGGGCACCAGAGAACAGTTGGGGGGCTGCAGTGCACCATGAAGGGAGACAGAGCAGCTGACTCTCAATTTTGGTAGATAAGATAGCATGGATAAGGAACACAAATTTTAGATAGCTCTCCTGGCCTTTCCTTGTGCTGTCTTACTGAAGAGAGTTAGGGTTTCTCTTTAAGTACTGAAGTTACAAGGCTAAAACTTTACAATACCATAAGTCGGTGAAAAAATTTCAAGGCTGTAACGAAGTAGAAAGGAAAGTTTTTTTCTGAGTGAGACCAATCTTTTTTCAAATTTGGACTCTTCCCTGTGACTCTAGGCAGATCACTCCTCTGAACTTGCGTTTCATCTTAGGACGGAATTAATATTTACTTTATAGAGCTCTCAGTGTACACCTGCACACATTTCTCCTCTCACACTTAACCTCTCATTTTGAAGCGTGTCTCTCATACTGTGGACACCACACTGATTTAGATTAAAAACTCTCAGTGGGTAGAGTGATTAGTAAGGGGCACATGCTTAATTATCTTTGCTTTGTGCTGCCCCATATACATACCTGGTGTAGTGGTTATGGAGCAGCTACATAAAATGTTCCTGTTCCCTCTTGTGCATAGCATAGTGCTGGGTAAGATTTAAGCAACCAACAGGTCCTGTATGTGCAAGTTTCTTTCTTCTTGCAATAAATCAGACTGGTCCATCTCCTTCTTCAGCTATAAAGTCAGGGATGCTAAAGCTGACACTTGTACAATTGCTACTGTGCAAAGGAGTCTGAATCTACAACAGTCTCACAGTTTTTTCTTTGGCTTACAGGAAATAGTGAGGCCAATGTATAGCAATTAAAAGAAAAATGGTGATAGTCCTGTAAAGGTTAGTGGAGGGAAAACTGAAAGAAAAGGAAAAGAAATAGTAACCCACTTGGATTGAAATTGTGACACAGTGAAAAATGGTCCTCTTTCTCCAGTAGATACTGGAATGTATTTCATATGGATTCTGAAGCTAAAACTAACACCCAAGTCTAGTACTCTAATCCCGCATTCATTGGTATCTAAATTGAGACATTCCCCAAATTCAGCTATCAATACTGTCTATACCTGGAAAAAGTGCTGATAAAATGGACCAATTAAGCCACAGTAATATCTGTCCAAACTCCACTCCTTAACCTTAATGAAGACAATCTAGAGTGGAGCACAGGAGCCCTGCAGATATATACAAGTCACTTAATGCTGCCTTTGAGCAGACTGTGATAGATAGCTGGTGCTGTTCTGAGGGCTGATGAAAAATCCAGGCTGAGATCTGCTAGGAATATTTGCAATTTTAAAGAAAAAGTAGATTCCATTTCAGGAACCATTTAATACATCCTAGGAAATTCTTCCCAATAGGCTAAGTTGAAAAAACATTCCTGACTTGTTGCTATGCCAAGCAATCTCCTAACAGGTTTTGAAAACCTGCTTGATATCTGAGAAGACAGTTCGGTTTTCAGTAACCTCATTTAGGTTTAATAATTTTTTTTTTTGTTTACTCTTTAACAGCATGGAGGTTAAATTTAATAGTGCCTCCCATCCGGTGTGCACACAAATGCACACTGAGTGAGGGATTTTCTGTGGTAGGGAGCACTTACAGAGCTTGGAATAAGAGAAAAAGTGGAAGAAAAAAGATGTAGTGTTATTATAGCATTTACAAAAGACAAATGGGGTTCTCATACAAAACAAAGATTGCCCTGGGCCTGGTGGCAGGTGACTGTAGTCCCAGAAAGCTGAGGCAGGAGGATCACAAATTCAAGTCCAGTCTGGGAAACTGAGTGATTTAGCAAGACCCTGTCTCCAAATAAAGCACTGGGGATGTGGCTTAGTGTGAAGGATCTGCATTCAATCCCCAGTACCCTCTTCCTATGCACCCGCAAACACACACACACACACACACACACACACACACACACGCACACACACACACACCAGGGATTGCTTTTACTCCCACATAAAGCAACATAACAGAAATAACACTCCTTACTTTGAAAGTGTCACTCTGCTATAGCAAGTGTAAACCTTTGGGAGGACGTTTTTTGAGTTCTGTGCTTTGTAGCTTCTTTCTTTCTTAGGGCGCACAGCCTACCAGAAGGTAGGTTCAGAGATCTGCAAGATGCAGAATCATAGAGTAACAGCAATAATCAACTTAAAAGGCGGAAATGTCTATTTGGTCTCACAGTTTCAGAGGGTTCAGCTGGAGGTAGACTGGCTTTTTTTGGACCTGTAGTGAGGCACAACAGCATGGGGGGAGTATGTGGTGATGCAAAGATGGCTGCTTCAGGGCAGCCAGAAAAAAAAACAAAAACAAAAACACAAAAACAAGAGAAGGGGCTGAAGTCCCGAATAGCCCTTTCAAGGGCGTGTCCTCAGTGACCTAACTCCTTTCCCTTAGGCTCCGTTTCCTAAAGTTTATACTGCTTCTTATTGGCACCATGCCAATAGCTGTTGACCAAACTTTTCACACATGGGTCTTTAATGTTCAAATCCAAAGGCCAGGTGAGGCAGCACATACCTGTAATCCCAACATTTGGGAGGCTGAGGCAGGAGAACCACTGAGAGTTCAAAGGCCAGCCTGGTCATATAGGGGAAAGAAACTCCCAATTTGCTAGATGTCTGGGATGAGTTCATGATCTCTAAAATAAAAAGAAAAATTTCAGGAACAACAGAGGTTAAGAGCAGAATATATTTATTGGAGGAAAGAAAGCTTTTGTCTGAGAGAGGAACAGAGGGAACCCAGGTGGGTTGTCAAGGACCTTGCCTTTCTTAGAACTTTTATAGAGAAATTCCATGACATGGGGTGTGTCCAAAGGTGTGAAAAACAGGAAATTGAAAGGTGGGCATGAGATGACACAAAACTATGGTCAACCAATAAGATTATAATTGCTGAGTAAAATTGATTAAATTGGGAACAAATGGGGTAGCAAGTCACATAGCAAGCAAGCGTAAATACAGAACAGGGGCTCTTCCTGTAGGGGGCTGAGTTAGTGACTCTTCCTGTCTTTCTCAGGGTGATAGATAGCTATTTAGAATATCGATCCCTGATGTTTATCCTTAGGAAGTGTGTGAGTACATTTGTTTTATCTTTTGTCTTGAGGTCTGGCCCAGAGCAGAGGTGCTTGTCTCTCCCACAGTTGTAAGATATCACCTCTTCTGCACTGGTTCCTTTGAAGACCTAGCCCTAAGAGACTGTCTATAATATTTTATCTAACTTGTTTGCCTATAAAACTACATAGTGAGTTTAAGACCAGACAACTACATAGTAAGACCAAAACAGTATCAAAAAAGAAAACTCCAAAAATAATAACACCAGGTACAAATTCAAAAGGCTATAAAGATCATTAAAAACATAGTAGTAGTTCACTCCAGCACAATCCACAGATCCCAACCTCCTCCCCTGTTGAGTGAATTTTGGATCTGGTTCCTTGGCTTAGTGCTACTCATGGAAATTTATTCTGATTCCAGAGGTCAAGGTCCAGAAAAGAACATGTTTAGATGAAAATAAATCTCTTGTAAAGCTTCTTGCACCTAGTTATTTTAGCAAATGGGTGTGTGGATCTGCAGTAACATTAACTGTGTCATTACTATGTGGATACTAACCAGAGTGCTCTGTGAGATAAGGTATCTGATCAAACAAAAGGAGAAATAATGCTTAGTAGTTTATGGCATATGTGAAAAGTATGGAGTTCTTACTACTTTGAGACTGAATGCACATAAAGATTGGCCCTGAACCACCTTTCTTGTATGCTACTCCCAGAAGTGTTTTCTTAAGCTTTCTCCCCACTCAAACCTGCTGTTTGGCTATGGCTTTCTAATAAAGTGACTACAATTCAGTAGATTAGATTTCTGTTTATAGTAAACAGAAGAATGAGAACATACTACTCTTTAGTTAAAATAATGGAAGGGCCAATCTATTTAGTTAAAATAATTCTGTGCATTACCTGGTAGATCAACAGATTCCTTTCCTGAAATCTAACATTTCTATATCTTTTCATTGCTCCCATGAGAAGCCCACTTCTGAATGCCTTCGAGTACCCTGATTCTTGGAAATTCAGATTTTTGACACCTACACAATGCTATTTTGTAAACAGAATCCTGGCTCTGGGTGGCTAGCAGGGGAGTGGAGTGAAGCAGAGCTCTATGATCAAGCTCTTGAGAGAGATCCTGGAATTTATTCCTTAATTTCTCTTAATCTGAGCTTTCCTTGAGGCTGGCCTGAGGATGAGGTGAAGCTACCTAGCAAGGTGCTGTGGTGGGGGACAGGGCCCATGTTGCCATTATTGTTGAAATCTAGAAGATGGTTCTCACCTAAATCAGCTTAACTTTCTTCCACTTGAAGATAAATGTCAGCCTGGACTGAGGAACTGGAGTGCTTCCCTTGTGACTGTTGGATTTTGCTTTCATTCAGCTTGTTAGTGCTAGAGTTTATGGAATTGTGAAACATCTGAGTGTGGGGCAGTCATGTGATTTGAAGTTTTATCTCATTTTAAGCTTTGAAGCCATATAATAACTGAACTTTTGACCATGCTAAAATTTCAAGATATGAAATGATCCAGTCCCCTAGAACTTCTTGTATCTCTCCTGGTACGCTGGAGGATTCCTTGCAACCTCTGCCTCTGTGTTACTTAGGTGTCCTCTTCTTCCTCTTTGGCTCTCTTTGCAGATTCATTGCCAGATTGCTGTCCTGGATAGAGATGAGGAAGGATGCCCAGCTGTCTTTCTGGGGTTGGCTGTCTGTGCTGAGCAGGAACTGCTGAGCAGAGAGCAGTGTTTCTCTGGGGAGGTTCAGAAGAGTGGCACAACTTGGCAGGATTTGTTTTTCTTATTTTTTCCTTGACTACTAAGAACTGCCAAATTCTATTAGTGGCAAGGAAAAGTGTATGAAGTCCAATTGGACCAACTTTTAAAAATATCAACTTGAATAAGGTGGGACTGTCTTTACGTCGTTAATTTTCTGAATTGACCAGGAAGCAGTTGCTTTCCCAGTCTGTTCTAATTCCACAGACAGTATTGTGCAACCTGTCGCAACATTTGGTGGGATCTTTACTTAATTAAAATTCCTTTGAAAATGGTTGCCCAATGATTGACATTTATTCCAAAATACATGGTAATGGTAAATGCTTACTCTATTATTCCAGTGTTTTTAAATTTGAAAATGTTTGTTTGAAAAGCATGATGGACTTTTTTAATTGAAGCAGTAAAATAAATTTATGTTTTGTCTTGCTCTTGGAGAGCTGGCAGTCAGGGGAGGCTAGAGTAAGTTGATGAAAGAAAAGAGCAGTGTGAAGAGGACAGTATAGATAAATTATCACTTTTTTAGGTACTGGGGATTGAATGCGTGGCTTCATCCTGAGCTATGTTGACATTCCCCTTTCCCACCTTTTTGTTCTTTATTTTGAAGCAAGGTCTTACTTAGCTGCCCAGCCTGGGCTCGAACTCGCACTTCTCTTGTCTCAGCCTCCCAGAGTAGTAGGATTATGGGAATGTGCCACCACACTCAACATAAATTGCCTTATATAGACCAGAAGCATGCTTGAGATTCCAGAGAGGAAGAGATTAAGATCTGTTGCTGCCTTACCTTTTACCCCCTAGACAGTTGGCCTGCACTGTCACTTCAAACACAACCAGCATCTCAATTACTATGAAATGACAAGATGTGCCTCCTTCCCCAGGACAGATGCTGCCCAGCTAGGACTCTTTGTGTTGTGGTTTCCTGGGGTCCTTTCTCTCTGGTTTCTGCCAATGCTTCAGTCTCCATTTCTGTATAGGAATCTTTGATCTCAGCTAGGTGGTACTGTATATGCTTTCAAAAGAAGACAATTGAAAGACCATGTCTTGAACGTTTTTGGATCCCTCAATTGGTAAAGTCCTCACTATAAATCATGGTTGGAGAGCTCTACCACTGAGCCAGGATGCTAAATTGGTGAGCATGTCCAAACACCAGCTTTATAAAGCTGCAGCAGACTTATTATTGACTGCATCTTACAGAGTTTGGGGTTGTACTTGAATTGTCAAAACACAGATATTATATCCAATGAGGTCAGGGGGCTATTAAAATACCACACTGCTTGTTTGACACTTGAATGATGAATATGTAATGTGGGAATAAGCACAATGTAAGAGTGATCTACAGAAATCACAACGTTTCACTGTTTTGTTTAGTAGTATAAATCCTTTAGCTATACTGGAAAAATAATTCAGTTCTTATTTTGCTTTCAAATTTCAGGAACTGAAAGGGGAGTACCTTAACTGTAAGGGGCCTCAGCAGCCTTGTAGTTTATCTATTCTTATCGAAGATGAGGATACTTAGCTTAAGAATAGTGAACTGGCTTGCCCAAGAGCTGCATAGAGGATTAAATATAGCTCCATGATTTGAACTCACGTTTTCTGGCTAGGATTTCAGTTCTCTTTGCATCAGTTCTGAAGCTTGAAATACGATTACAATACAGAGACTATTCCTGATAGTGGGAAGAGTTAAAGTAGTAGGAAATAAACAAACCTGTCTTATCTGGACAAAACTTCAGCTTATTAGGGAAAAGAATGAGGAGGAGAGATGGTAGGAAGAAAGAAATGGCAGGAAGACAAATAGTCATGGAAAGAGACTGGAACAGGGCAAATGCCAGACATTTTTCAAGATTAGAAGTCTGATCTGAATATGAAAAATAAGATTTCTTCAGGTAGAAGGAGAGAGTTTATGTTCATAAAGGGCACAAAACAGAAATACTGTATTATTAATACATGTAATGAGCTCTGCAGGGCCACAGAGAAGCAAGGCTCTGATAGAAAGAGACAGGAAACACCAGGTCGTTCCAGGAATTTTCTGAACACTAAACACTTCTTTTTTTCTTCCAAAAATATTTAAAGATGAGAGGGGGGAGAAAAAAGATAATAATTTATGAGAGGTGTCTCATGTACTATTTATTATCAGAGGAAAGAAAGTCAAATTCACTAAAGTACAGATTGATTTATCAAACAAAGTCCAGCATAAGGTTAATAAAATAAATACAGGCTTCAGTGAAATTGTGCTTTAAAACTTACTTCAAAACCATTTTTCAAAGACTTCATCCATGAAAGCTATGGATAATCTTTTACTAAATAGCAAGTCTAAATAGTAAAAATGGCAAATTTTTGTGTTCTTAAATTGTCACTCAATACTTGATTTTTTAAAAGAATATATGAGAAGTTATCTCATCTACTTTTTTGGTGCTTGCTGACCACTTAGGGGATAAAACCATTGAACAGTTCCTTTATTATTAACATGGAAAGTGTGATAAACCCTATTCAGTGATTACTTTTGGAAGAACAGATTAAGAGTATATGTTACAGATCATTGATAGTACATCACAAGCAGTGTTAGTGAGTGTTTTGAAGACAGTATACAAATTTAAAAAACACAAATTTCAAATAATACTTTCTTTGAAGAAATATATACTTTCTCATTGGTAATAATTATACAATAATAATCTTTCTTTAAAACCAGTTTTTAATCACTATCAGTTTTTGATCTTTGGATGTAACTTAACTAAAAAAGCTCTTCATAAAAACCCCTCATCTCTGGTGTAGATGTTAGGGCTCTCAGACTTGAAGACAGAGTGACTTCAGAGGTCCTCATGTGGCCTTTCTCCTCTGCAGATCGTTTCTTTGTGTCAAAGGAGAGCGTCTTTTTTTCCATTCAGTCAGACTCATCTTTCTGCTTTGAGTTTTACTCCTGCTTCGTGCAGTAGATACAGTGCACTGCTACAATTGTTTGTAATTAGAAAAAAGTTCTCAAGCAGTTTTACACCTTTTGTGTTTTATGATCAGATGGTTGCCCTTATAGACATTCACATTCCTTTCACTCCCTAGCTTCTATTTTAAGGCTAATCTGACTATTCAGAATTTTACAAAAATCATTTTGTTTTGGGTATCAGGTGTTTTAGGGTTACACTGTTAAAAAGCTAATTTGCAAAACAGCTCTTGGAGTCGTTCTTACTGTGAACAAGTCTGCATTTTAGGTTTGCAGCAATTTCAGACAGCCTGATGGTGCTATCGAATGGGCTTGTGTAGTGGTGATTGGCCCATGCACTGAAAAAAGAAAGTAGTAGTTCAGCTCTAAAGTGCACTGCCCATCTGAGATAGCTACAGCTGTATATGTGTCTCTTGTTTTAATTTTACCAAAAAATGTCTCTACCACATAGACTTCTTGCTCTTTTAAAGAGAATTATTTGGAAACTTGTAATGCATGAATTATTGAAAAAATATGAAATGGAACTTTAGATTTGAAGAAGACGAGATAAATGAGCAGCAAGACTAGTTATATAATGTGTGGGGCCTGCAAAGCAAAAATGCAAGGTCCCATTTGCAATAGTAAGAAGTTCAAGATGTGGACAGCAGAGCATTCACACAGGCATGAAGCCCTTCTGAGCATGGGGGTGGGGCAGCTGTGGGACTACAGACCTCCCACATCAATGATGCTTTCCTGGATCATGAATTGAGGTGGCAGTACACAGTTCTGTCCCTATCTGTAGTCCACCCTTAACTTTGTGCTCAGCGGGTGTGGCCATCTCTCAAGAGGGTGCTGTTCTATAGTGTAGACACTGCTGCTGACACTAGGGCCTGGGAAGGGACGCCATTCCACCAGTGATGGGGGAAAAATAGAGTCAAGACCTCCTTAGCTGACCTGGCACCTGGACATTCTACAAATTTCTAGCAGTGTAGTCAAGTTGCTTCACCTCCCTGAATTTTATTTCCTGTTATTGTAAAATGGTGGTAAGATGTCCCTTGTAGGGTTACTTTGCAGGTTAGGGATCGTGTGGACAGGGATTGCCTGACACAGTGGAAGCCCAACATATATTCAGAAGAAGGTAATTTTTTATAAGTGAGGAGATGTACTGAGAATGACCAAAAGGCCTCTAGTACCCCTGGGGTGGAGGAACTCAGAATTCTTGAAGAGCCTCGTAAGAGCTGGCTGCCTCTTGATATTCCTCTGGGGTATCAAGCATATCTGAGTGCTTTGGAACTGTGTGCAACTTGGAATCTTCTTCCCAAACAGGGCAAGGAGCAGTCTTGGAAAGTCAGTGTGCAGTAGAGTTCAGTCTCCAGCACGGAAAAGTTGCCAGCTCTCACCCACGCTGTGGAGAGGAGAGAGCAGCTATGGGCAGACAGTAGAGGAAGAGTTCTGGGGTGCTGGGATGCATTGGGCTTACAAATGTTCCATCGGGATTTTGTAATCTGTCTATTTTATCCGACTGCATTTGCATGATATATAAAGGATACAACCCAAACCATTTTATGTAGTTTTCCTACTTTGCTTTGATTTGTTGTTTATTGTTTACGGTATCCTCTCCAGTAACAACAATGGAATTTCCTTCCCTACTCATCTGGCTTGTTTCCATCCTGCCTGTTTATTTTTAATTTCCTTTTCTCTTTGGCTAGAAACTTCCACATGACTCTGCTTTTTTTTTTCTGGTTTCCTTGTATGTATGTGTCAGCATCGTTTATTAGTGTGTCCATTCGGAAGAACTTTGCTCATTAATCATGTAGGTTCTACTTCCAGATTGCTAATGAGGGCATATTTAGTACTGCAGGAGAGCTTTGGTTATCAGTTTCCTCCTCAGTGCTCTGTGCAGGCAGGGGGCCCACTCTATGGCTCGCAGATACAACTCTTGTGGCGCCAACTTCTCTGCAGAAGACAGTTGTCTCAGATCCGCTGACCTCTTACCCTTGCCCCTCGTGTTGATTTCACTTTCCATGTAGTCCTCTTCAGGCTGTGGGTTAAGTGAGCATCAGACCTACTTTTTGCCAACATACTCAATTCCCTGTAGACATTTCCACAAAAACTGTTCTGGTGTTAGCTAATGAGCACTTGCATTTGGAGATATTAGCTGCTTGGGGGTACAGGATAAATGATTAGACCAGTCAGTCTCTTCCTTATGAAGAACTTAGCCCACTAAGCTAATCAAGTTAAAAGGAAGATATAGCTTGACTTTTATAATTGCTATTTGAATCTGTTAGATTCTGCTCTCGTTTTCATTGTATTCTCCCAGTTTATGGGGTGAGAGAATTGATGAATTTGTGAAACATTTATTTAGTACTTTCTCCGTATATGACACCATCTTTAGTCTCCAGATGCTTATAAGACTAGAAGGTAGAAATGGAGTTGAAAACAAATAAGTTAAGCACTGTAGTGACACAATGGAACTCTGTCCAGCATACATAGATAACAAAAGAGAGACCTTTATTCTCTTGT
>NDGN011489238.1:0-13561 GCA_002564285.1 Tympanoctomys barrerae | reverse complement strand
GCGGCGAAGACGAGGACCCGCCTGTTTTGAATCTCCCGGCGAGCGGGCGAGCCGCGCGGCGCCGCGTGTTCTCCACCCCAACTCGTGCATTCGAACGTGGCTCCGCTCCGAGCACGGCCGGCGATCGCAGGATCTCAGCCCTGGCCGCGGCCACTGCGCGCGCCCTCGCAGGACTCGGCGCGGTGGGGCTGTCGGGGGCTTTGGCGGGGGTCTCCGGAGAGCCCGGGCGGGCTTCGCCGTGAAGCATGGAGGAGACCGACCCCAAGCCCGGCGAGGTGGTGGCGGCGGAGCGACCGCGGCAGCCCGACTCCAGCCCCGGCGGCGGCGGCGGCGGCAGTCCTGGCGACTCGGACACCAGCCGCCGGCGCGCGCTAATGCTACCCGCAGAGCTCCAGGCGCCGGGCAATCACCAGCACCCGCACCGCATCACCAACTTCTTCATCGACAACATCCTGCGGCCGGAGTTCGGCCGGCGGAAGGACGCTGGGACGTGCTGCGTGGGCGCCAGCGGAGGACGAGGCGGCGCAGCCGGCGGCGAAGGCGTTGCAGGAGGAGCCGAGGGGGGCGGCACTGGTGGAGTGGAGCCGCTCCTGGGGCCGGGCGCCAGGGAGCCCCGGCAGAACCCGCCGTGCGCGCCCGGGGCGGGAGGGCCGTTACCCGCCGGCGGCAGCGACTCTCCGGGAGACGGGGAAGGCGGCTCTAAGACGCTTTCTCTTCACGGTGGCGCCAAAAAAGGCAACGACCCCGGGGGTCCCCTGGACGGAACTCTCAAGGCCCGGGGCTTGGGCGGCGGCGACCTGTCGGTGAGCTCGGACTCGGACAGCTCACAGGCCAGCGCCACCCTGGGCGCGCAGCCCATGCTCTGGCCGGCCTGGGTCTATTGCACGCGCTACTCCGACCGGCCTTCTTCAGGTGAGCCCGCGGAGCCGGGGCGGTCGCCCGGGAGGTGCACGGGGCTGGGGTGGCGATGGCGGGGGACGTGTCCTCCTCCCCCTACAGACGGACACAAAGACGCAGTTCGGCACAGCCTCACCAGCCTGCGCAGCTGACATTGGGCAGCCGCAGGGGGCACAGGGGACAGGATTGGGAAGCGGTTCCCATTCCCCGAGCACCGCGGAAGCCGCGTTCGCATTCTTCTTTCGTATTTTTCCTGTCTCCCAGCTTCTTTCCCGACCTCAGTTTATTTGGCAAGAACAGGGGTGGCTGGAGAACAGGCCCAGAAGGCTCACTCGCAACTGCCCGTCTGCCAGCTCTGTGCAGATTGGGGCCACCCCCGACACCCCTCCCCCAGGTCCAGAGTAGTGGGACCTGGCACCCAAGGTGCGGTCCAGGAGAGAGGAGCAAGCCCCTCCTCTTCAGGCCTAGGCTTCGGAAAGGGGCTGCAGCGGGAAGGCTGTAAACAGAGGACCCTCGCCCCTCACCCTCTGCCGACTTTATTGGCTGAAGCTTCGCAGCCGTTTGGGACCGAGTTCTCCACTCAGAAAGGACTTTCGGGGGTTTTCCAGGCAGTATCGGGGGTGGGAAAGAGGCAGCTCTCGGAGGCGGTGTGTGAGACCCTGGGTGTTTTTTTGTTCTGTTTTGTTTTGTTTTTGTTTTTTAATCCGTCAGTGATTTTAAGGAGCCAAGCGTGCCTTGACCTTGTAGAAATCACCACATGCACTAGACGCGGGTCTGCGGCTGCAAGCGCCCTTAGGAGTGAGCTCGCTGGTCCTCAAGCTACCAGGGGCCTTCTCAGCCCCTACCCCTCAACTGTTTTTGCGGGGCCCTTGATGCTCAGCAGAGCAGGACCAAGGCACCCCTGACTGCTTCCCGCAGAAATTTGTGAGTGTGTGTGTGTTTCTGGTGAACTCCAAATTTCTCCAGCTAGACCTGAAATTTGCGCCATTGTTCTCAGCTTCCTCCTTTGTTAATATTTAATTACCATATAGGCTCACAATGCGCTGGCCGGAGCCGCGCTGGGCTTTGTAAGCGGCTGCCTGCCGGCGCGCGAGGATCTCCGCAGCCCAGGCCTAGGGCCAGGGGAGCTGGCTGCGTGGCCCGGTCCTGCTACCGAGTCGCAGGCCCTGCTGGGTTTTTAAAACCCCCAACCCGGGTAGGTAACGCTTCTGTTTCTGGGCGCTTAGGTAAAAAAACGGGACAGAGGTTTTCGCGGAGGTCTGGGTTTGTGTCAGACCCTCCTGTTTCCCTTTTGAAAGAAAAGAGAAAAAAAATTTTAATTGATAATTGTCTTTTTATGAAACTGTCTTTTTGAGGATGGCTGATGGGCGTTTGTGAACAAGAACCACAGTGAAGGGGCTTGGGGGCAGGGAGCACACTTCTGGGGCAGGAAGGAGCAGAGACCTAGAGCCGAGCCGGGAGTGCAGGCCGCCGGGAGCCGAGCAGGTGCGGGCGTCTGGGCCTCCTCCCGTGCGGCTCCCAGCTCCATCTCTGTTTCCGCACCGGTCCCAGCAGGCTAAACAGTACCCTCACCCCAGCAAGGCCAGGACCATAGGCACAGCACCCGCCCCTCATGCGGAGGTGTGTGCGAGTGAGCGGGTGCACATGGCGCATGGGTGGGCAGGAATGTGGGTGTACTTTGCAACTAAAGGAAAGGAGTGAGCCCAGCTGAGCCGGCCCTCTTGTGCCCACCACCCTTTGCCCTGTTGGCTGCCACTGGAGCGCCCTGGGCAGTTCATGGGGAACTCTCCATGCCTGCCCCAGCCGAAATCTGACCTCTCCGTGAGCGGGGTTGGGCAACCCTGCCACTCCCCATCTGGGTGGGTTGTCCTCCAGCTATGCCAGTGACCCAGCTGTCCCCTGGCCCCCTATGGTCTGCCTTCTCTGGTCTTGGCTTCCAGTGGAAGGGACTCAGAGGGGCCCCAGAGTTGATTCTGCCGCTCACCATGGAGAAAGTGATGGCAGAGGCCTTGCTCTCAGCCTGCAGCCTGGCCAGGCTTTTGCACTCAGGGGGCTTGGGCTCTTCCCCTTCTCTCTATCTTTGTCCCTTTTACACTTCCCTATATCCAACCCTAGGCTTTAACATGCCCACCACCCTGTCCCAAAGCGGGGTCAGCCAGGTACCTCCTAGACAAGGAAGGGCTGGAGTTAGAGGAGTTGACCCTCCCAAGGTCACCTAGACTGACTGCTGTGTGGGGAGGTGGGGCATGGACAGGCCACTGTGGGCTGCACCCCCAAAAGGCCCAGGCCACTCCTGGACGGGGAGCTTCCCTACCAGGAGGGGAGGCTGCGCTCTGCCCTGTTCTTAGGGGACAATGAACTTGGGCTCTCAGGAGAGCTGGAGGAATTCAGAGTTGGTGTGTTCAGGGCTCGTGGGCCCCTCCAGTTCTGAGACCCTCTGTGCTTGGGCACTGTGGAATGCTCCCTGGGGACCCTCTTGGAGGGCAGGGCTCCTCCAGCTGCCTGCCGTCCTCTCTGATCTCTCAGCCTCTTCCCTGCTCCTAATTCCGAAGAACGAAAATGCAGAAGCCAGGAAGAGGACAGAGAAAGAAACCAAACAGTCCGGGAAGTTTATTTCTCCCCTCAGCTCTTTGCTCCTGTGTGCAGCCTCTGGTTGCTCTGGCCTTCCACCCAGCCAGCCCTCCACCCAGCCCGCCCATGTACCCACATCTCTGTGCGCGGAAGCTGGGGCAGCACGTGTGGCCTGAGGCCTCCTGCTCCCATCCCTCGGTGGCCAGCCGGTGGCCTGGCCGTGGGCCGTCCCTTCCCCCTCCCAGGGTCTCTGCAAGTATGCAGTGGCTGTGGGCTGCTGCTGGAAAGGAGCAGCTATAATCTCCCTCCTCTGTCCTCCCACCCAGGTCCCAGGTCCCGAAAACCAAAGAAGAAGAACCCCAACAAAGAGGACAAGCGGCCACGCACGGCCTTCACTGCCGAGCAGCTGCAGAGGCTGAAGGCGGAGTTCCAGACCAACAGGTACCTGACCGAGCAGCGGCGCCAGAGCCTGGCGCAGGAGCTGAGCCTCAACGAGTCCCAGATCAAGATCTGGTTCCAGAACAAGCGCGCCAAGATCAAGAAGGCCACGGGCAACAAGAACACGCTGGCCGTGCACCTCATGGCCCAGGGCCTGTACAACCACTCTACCACAGCAAAGGAGGGCAAGTCGGACAGCGAGTAGCCGCGTGGCGGGCGAGGCCTGCAGGCCGCGCGGAACAATGCAATAATTTAAAACCGCAAAGGGCCAGTGTATAGAGATTCTACCAGCATTAATTGTGAAGATATTGTGTATTAGCTATGGTTCTGCAATATTCTATGTATATATAATTTACAGGTGTTGTAAAATCCAAGATATCAGACTATAAAATATTTTTTTGCTTTTTTGTGTTTACAAGATTATCCTAATTTTATGATTTTTTTTTTTTTTTTTTGCAAAGGGGGCTGCTTAGGGTTTCATCTTTTTTAATCTGCTAAGCTCCATTATGGGACATCGGACATTTTTTTTATTATTTCAAAAGAAGAAAAAAATTAAAACAACTTGCTAAAGTCCAAAGATTTTTATTGCTGCATCTCACACAACTGTGAACAGAATAAATAGCTCCTATTTGGTCTAAAAGTTTTGCCACTTTGTTTGTGTTGGCTTGGACAGGAGAAGAGAGGTCCGAATCCAGAGCGTGGAGCCTGGGCCTTCGGGAGCATGGGGCCCTGGCAGACCCAGGGACTGAGGCGGCTTCGGCCGGCCGAGATCCAGTCGTGGTCTTGGAAGCAGCCTCTCGGTGAGGAGGGGCCTGTCTTGGCGAACTGGCCTCCCGCTGCCTGCTCAGCTCCAGGCCTCTCTCCGCCGCAGCCCCAGCTCTGCTCCCTCTCCCGCTCTGGCTCCCGCGCTGTGGCTTCGTGACCCGCTCCCCGGCCCTCTCTAGGCCTGTCCGGAACCTCCCTGTGTGTTCTTCTGCCCACGTCTGTGTTGCTGTGCCTGCTCCGTGACAAAACCCAGCGCCAGCTCCTCTGCTGTGGCACTGGCTTGAGGGGCTTGGGCATGTGGCCCAGAGCCGCCGCCGAGACTGGGGCACCGCTCCTCCTCCAGGCCGCAGCTAGCCGGCCCAGAACCCAGCAAGGTCTTCACCAAAGGATGGGCAGTGGGGGCTGGTATCGTGTTCCTTTTCCTTTTTATCTCCTTTCATTTTTTCTAGCCACTTTCGTTGCTCTCTGGAGATGAATATTTGTGTGTATGTGTGTGTGTGTGTGTGTGTGTGCGTGTACAAATTTGTGTAAGGGTGTGCATGCACACAGCAGGCGTGCATCAGGCCCCAGTTCTGGAACCTGTGGCTACCTTGATATCAGAAAAAAAACTCAGACCCCCTTCAGGATCTAGAAGGAAGAAAGGGTGTAAATAACCATTTCTTACCACTTTTTGTCTTTTCTTGTTTTTTTAAGAAAATGTACATTTTATTTTTCAAAGGTGTGGCACAGTGTAAATTAAATATATTCAATATATTCCCCACCAAGTACATATATATATATATGAACAAACACATTATATATAATACCACACTGTCTTCTGTTTAGCGTCCAGAAAAGATGTCCAAATGTTCATTGAGGCCGGACTCGGGCTGCCCAGGACATGTGGCCACGGCCCAGCTGACCACTGCGGGCAGCAGCGGACTTCTCTCTTTGCCTTAAACCTTTATTTCACTTCACTAATAGTTTCATTTTGTACATAATAGTATAAACCTTTTTGAAAAGGAAACTATAAAAGCAAAAGCTGTAATTTAAAATTCTGTGAGTAACCACCTGCTGCTTAGGAAACTCAATGGAAAGACAGGCCTTTTTAGCAAATTTGTTGGGGTTTTCTTTTAGTTTCTAAAATGTGCGTTTTGCAGTTTGAGTATCAAATATTTATAATCTTATNAGGAATGAATGTTTCTATTTACAACTGTGGTTATCAAAATTGTGAACATTCCACCCCCATGCGCATTTTTGTGTGTTTAACTTCTTTGAAAGTTGCAGTAAATAAAGAGAAACACTTCTTTATTACAAATGTCAGAGGTCCAGGTGAAATGACCACTTCCGCCTCTGGGTCACCCTCCCCAGGCCTGGCGCTCCTGGCCCGGTGCCCTGGTGACAAGTAGATTCCTATTTTTTTATGTACTACATTCTGTATACCTTGATGTGAGCGCAGAGCAACTGAAATGACTTGTGTGCAAGTTGCGTCACCAGGAGGCCTTGGAGCCGCTGCCACCCTCAGCGAGCTTCAACAGGTCTGTCACTGGAGGCCGCAGCTCTGCTCATGCGCTGGACTGACGCATTCACTCTCGGCATTCACTCTCGGGAGGAGGAACTTCTGCTCTGGGAGAGCTGAGACCCAGGGACTGCCTCTTTCCTGGGTCATCTTCATTCGCCTTCTTTGTTGTTTTTTGCTCCCCAAAGTAAAAGCTGTGATACAGCATTTCCACCAGAAAAGTTAGGCAAGTCCTGGAGCGCCGTCCAAGGTGCTTGAAGCCTGTCGCTGTATTTCCAAACTTCATTAGGTTGAAAGAAAGAGAAAGTTCTCTTTTTCAGTAGAAGAAACTCAGAGACCCTCAGGATCATCTGTGGCCAAGGGCGACCTTTTAGGCATTTCTTGTGTGACCAGGGCCCAGAGATGGGCTGCCACCTTAGGGTGCTGGAGGGACCAGGCTGGGGTCACCCCAGGCTCCCCTGGATCATGCAGACATTCTGAGATGGCAAAGCAAAACAAATGCTAGCACAATTTCTGTCACTCTGCTGGCCTCTCTCGTTTAAATAAAAACCCATTGATATCAAGCAATCTTTTAAAATAACCGTTTCAAGTCATCACTGGTGAAGGGCACCATACAGCTTTCTGAGGTCCTGGGGTCCTGAGCTCCCCGTTAGACCCCAGAGACTGTCAAGCCTACCTGAGGCTAACAATGAAAGGGAGAGGTTTGCATTTGGGGTGCAGGGAAATACCATTGGCTTCTTCAGTAACTGTGTTCCGCAGCCTGTAGCCTAAGCTCCCAGGCCAGTGTCCTGCATTCACCCAGGCAGACAGAGGCTCGGACTTGGCTTGGGCCTCTGGAGCCCCGCGCTCACTGAGCTGGGTGTGGAGACGTGTGCAGGCATCGCCTGAGTTGGGGATCCCGGCCGGCTGCCCGCTGGGCCGGCCGTTGTCCATCTGCAGTAGATGTTCTCCCAAGTGCTCGGGAGGGGGAAGCCACTTTCTGGAGAGCCTAAGTGCCTGCTCCTCTGGGAGCTGCGTGACTGCCTCCCGGGAAGGCTGCTTCCCGGCGGCCTTGGTGGAGCTGAGCTCCAGCCCGCATCACAGAGGGCGCAGGGCGCTCTGGAGCCCCAGAGCCCGCCTTCCCAGGCCTCTAGCGGGGCCCATGCAGATGTGAGCACAGGCCGCTGGCCCCGTGCCCGGTGGACGGTCTTCTTGTGCTACCCCTAGCTGTGCCAGTGGGAGCTAGATGAATAGGTTCTGACCCGAAGCCCGAAGCCCGGAGCCAGCTTCTAGGGCGGCTGCAGTGGGGAGCTGCACTTCCTCCCAAGGACCGAGGGGTGTACAGTGGCAGGCCCAGCGTGGAGATGGCTCCAGATCGGTTTCCTTGAGAGACCCCAGCCAATCCACTGAGGCTTCAGGCTGCTTGGCACAGGTGTACCCCACCAACACCCAGACGCTATATATGCAAATAGGGGTCTCTGTGAAAAGTCATTCTGTCCCCTGCTGCTTTACTACCCGACCTCAGCGGCCTCTGCTTGCTCCGAAGCTTCTGAGTGCCCCCAGGGTCCCAGCTCCACCGAAAGATGCAGCCTGCTGGGCAGAGCTGCCCTGGCGGGGAGGTTCAGAACGACTGTGGACCCAAGTACCCACAGGACCGGGAAGAAATGGCTGAGGGGGCACTGGGCTCCCCATCCCCACTCCCCCATGCCCCTGAGGCCCCTCTCAGCCCCCTTCCCACTGTCTCAGCCCCATCACGGAGAGGGCTGGACCCTCTCTAGGTCTCCAAGTGGGCACAGGCAGCCACCAGCCAGCACAGCATGGGCCCCCAGGCCCCAGGCTGGCAACCATGGGGCACAAACCTCAAATAGGCCGTTGGTGGTTTTTGCTAATAACCTCAGATGCCTCATTGTACTTATTGTGTCCTCCCACAGAAAAGGAAGGGTCCTGCTTGAAAGCACCTGAAATGTACTAAAGTTTAAGTGGCTCCTAATGGTGGGGCTTGACCAAGGTGGTGGCCCCTGCTGGCTCCAAAGGTGAGTAAGAAAACAGCGATGCTCTTGTGGGTGGTAGTGCTGGCTTGTGCGAGCTGCCCGAGTGACCACCAGCCCTTTGGTTGGGGCACAGTTTCCTCAGAGATTTGGAGGTGTCCCCCTCCTGTGGTGAGGCTTCCCCAGAATGACCATGTCTTGGATCTCAAGGACTGGGTGACACAGGCCTGCACCCCTTCCTCCAGCCCCAGGCCCAGCTCTAGAGAAGTCCAGAGTGCCCTGCCCCCCCACACACTGGAGAGGGACAAATGCCCCAGGCCAGAGCCCCTGGTATCCTGGGGGAGGTGCTCTGGGAAGGCGGAACTTGGGGTCCTGAGCCCAGGATCCACACCATAGGCCATCGCACCCTCTCGAGGGCCGAGCCCTGCGCCAGCCTGGAGCGGAAACAAAGGGCCTCAGAGATCAGCTCCCCGTGCCCTTTCACCCCTGGCCTGGGAGGCGCCGGGGAGGCTCAGGCTACTTCTCTGGGCCTGAGACCGGGAGGGGGAAGCACTTGGGGCCTGCAGTGCTCTCCCTCCTGCACAGGAGCTGGTAGTGACATCCGGGAAAGACCCAGCCCAGCCACGGTTCCCGTGGACACAGAGGAGCGAGGTGCTCTGTGTGCAGGGGCCGTAGCAGAGCAGGGCGGCCCTGCTGCACCCATCTGTCTGCTCGCCTCCTGCCAAGCCCTTTGTCTCCAAGGGACGTCGGCCTCCCAGCTCTCCCTCCTCCTTTCCCAGCCCCGACCCCCTCCACTAACTTTCCTTTCTTCCTTCCCCTTTCTCTGCTCTCTGGCTGGGTAATCACAGGCCCCAGCTGCCCGCACGCAGGGGCTGCCGGCTGCCAGCGCCCTGGCTCGGCCCTGCTGGGCCCTCCTGGGTTTTTGACAGTTTTACTTTCCTTTCCCGCTCCACAAGAAAGTGAACCCTGAATGCTCCTGTTGGGACTGGGGAACCTGGGGGAACTGGGGAAACAGGGGGAACTGGTGGAGCAGCTCCTTGTGCTTTGTGGAATTCCGCCCCTCCCAAGGCTGCTAAAGTCCCCAATTTTTTTTTGTTTATTTATTTTTTGCCATAATTTTATTGATAAACAAATAGCAATGAGACAGTTTCAAATCAAATCGGCAAAGTCCCCAATTTTTTATCATGGTAAAATACACAGAACAAAATCATCCTAAGCACACACCTTGGGGGTGTTTAATACCCTTTTAATGCTGTGGAAATCTGACCCTACTGAACACCAGCCTGCTTCCCCATCCCCGCTGCTCCCAGTCCTAGCCACGGCCTCCTACCCTGGCATCATGAAGTGCCTCCCAGAGCCCCACTATCATTACTGCAAGGGGGGGGATCCCCAGTTTGCTGCCCAATCTGACCCAGAGGCCTTGCCTTCTGGATGAAAGCAGTGTAACTCCCATCACCCAAACAGATGGTGCCTCTGCCCGCTTCCCGAAATCCATTTCTCTAAGGAAAGGCCTGAGCCTGCTAAGGACCCTTAGGTTGAGCCGTTTTCAGCCTTCCAGGGTTTTGCTGTCTTAAACATCAGCTTACAGATGGCTTGGGCTCCAAGCGCCTCGTGTAAATACTTCTATAACATCCGTCAGTGGAAACTGCAGGGCTGTTGTCTGGTTTGGGGCAGGACAAGGTTGAGGGGGATTCTCTGCCCTGGAGCCCCATTAAGGGTCCAGACATCTTACACTTTATTTTTAGACAGTCTCTCCAGGTTGCCCAGGTTGAGCTTGAACTCGAATCCCCTGCTGAAGGCACTGAAGTCTCTGGGATTGCAGGCGAGCACCACTATGCCCAACAGGCAGATGCAGGGCTGTGCGGCAGACAACCTCTGTGAACTCACGCAGGAATTCAGTGTGCACCGCCGCCTCCTCCCAAGACGGGAGCCACCCTCTTCCCACAATGGAGGAACATCTACCTAATGGGTTTCCTGCAAGGGCCTTTTGTGAAGCAAGGAGCAAAATGGGCCGAGGCTGAAAGGGGGCGGGTTGCTGGGAGGCTGAGCATTCCCCGCCAGGCCTCGGGTCCCCCCAACCCCTCAGCATGGGGGCTGCACCTCCACTTTGGCTTCTGCCCGTCGGTGCAGAGCAGGAAGAGCTAGAGAGGACACAGTGCATGGTGGCCAAAACCTGCATGCTGAGCGGAAGCCAGGTAGAGGAGACCACACGGGGGCCAGCAGAGCCTGGGGCCTCGTAGCGCTGCCCCAAACCCTGCCTCTCCAACTCTTTCCAAGCTGCTGTTGTGTGCTTTGTTGTTCCGGGGTGTAAGCAGATGCCCATCTTTACGCTAGGAAGTTTGGGAGTGTTGGGCGTGGACCCCAGGGCCTCGCATGACAGGTACACTGCACCCCTGCACCCCTGCTCAGGAATTGCCCCGGGGTTTTCCGTGACCTCAAAACAAGCAAGAGGGTCTGTCTGGGGTTTCTGTGGAAGCCAGAAACTGTACCCACACCTGGCCTTCCCCCCCCCGAGGCTGCCTCGGACAGAGTGCCACCAAGCAGCTTGCAAGGGGACTTCCTGTCACCAGGCTTTTCTACTCACCCTCTTGTGGGCCACCCCTCACTGCAGCCCTTTTGGCAGGGGTGAGAGGGCGTCCTCACTGAAGAGGAGCTGATTTGTCTAACTAGCGACAGGTCTAAGTAACCCCTTGAAATTAATTGCTGTTCCTATAGCTAAAAGCATAACCGGCTTTGATTACGTGCTAGCTAGAATGAAACATAATCCTGAGTTAATTATGTGGAGATAATTTTATAATTATATCATTCAATTTAAGAAGAAATGTGTTGCTAACCTCCCATTTTCACAGATTTCAAACAAAAAATGGGCACAAAGCTGCACTTTTTCAAGCCCTCCATGGGTCCCAAATGTCACAGTTGCAGGGGCTCACCAGATACCTGTGTGTCCCCTCCATGAAGGGGCAGGCAGACAAAGGGGCTGCCTGTGCAGGGCATTTCCCAGCACTGACCCGCCGCCACTCGGCATGCAGCCCATCTGCATTTCTGTGCAGCTTCGAGCGGAAGTCACGCCCAGCTCTGTGCGCTCTGGCTCTGAGCAGAGAACGCCAGTCTCCAGGACTGCAGCAGGCTGGAGCGCAGAGTCTGAGGCCCAAACCCCAGCTCCCCCATTCCAGGGGCTCTCAGACAGCCCACAGGGGAGGCCTGCCAGCACTCTTGGAGCCAGACAAGAGCAGGTTCCTATGGCCTTGGGGGCAAGGTGGCCACAGCCAGTGCCATCTGGGGGCTGAACTCGGGCCTGCTCTGGTGACTGGCCACCCTTCCTGATCAGGTCTGAGTGCTCTGTGAGAATCCTAAGGGCTGGAATCCCAGGGCTGGGTAGGGAGGGAGTCGCATTGAAGACCGCAGAATGGCCCCTAGAGTCACCATAGGGGCAGCCCCAGAGTGGCTGGGGCTCCTCAGATAGAAAGACACCTTCCATGCACAGACAGGAGCTCCCCATGGGCTTTGAGCCCCAAGGAGCAAAACCAGCCTGTAGAGGCAGAGCAGAGCCAGTAAGGCCGACCCTGGGTGTTGCTGCCAAAGCGGCCTGCACCCAACCACCGGGTGGAGCAGTGCGGGCCTGGAGGGCCGGTGGGAGTCGCCTGCACAGGTGACATCCGCCACTGCAGGCAAAGCAGGTCAAGGGTCCTTGAAGACCTGCGACCCCCTTGCCCCACCCCATCCCTGCCCCGTGGGGTGTTTCATCTGTACTTTTTAAAAAATGCTTCCTAGTCCAACTTGCATACGCAATGAGGCACTAGAGCTTTGTGGCGGAAATATAATTAAACTGGTGAAAGATGTAAAAGATGAAGACTGAGGATGACATCAGGCTGATTTCACACTTGGCAGCCGGATGGCGGGGCCCAAGCCGAGCTCTCGCCACGCAAGGTAGATCAAAGTGCCCTGCCACCGCTGAAAAGGCAAAAGGAGACTTAAGTATGCTAATCCCCAGGACAAATATATTTTAATCTTGTTAGAATACAAGTTAATGCTGCAGCGCAGTGGCTGAACTTGGTCACACAGTAGAGACCCACTTTTATTTTAGGTATGAATGAGGCAGACCTCTTGGTTTATTCATCGGTAATAAAAGTAAATTTACAAAACGAACCCTTTTGGGCTGTGTCCCCCACCTTGAGCTCCCTGGCTGGGGCGGGGATTCCAGATGCTCCAGGGTGGGTCCATCCTGCCACCATTCAAACCTCCCTTGTCTTTCCAAAGAGGTCCTGGACCCCAGGAAGGAGCTCAGCTCGTTTGGCCAAAGAGAAACAGGGAAGCTCTGAAATTAATTAAAAGATTCTCCAAAGCAATCTGCTTCCCTTTAGGCCTGAGGTTTGACAACCAGGCCAATTCCTTCCTATCAACCCTCTCACTTTAATTTTTACAATGTCAATTTTCATTACTATTAATTATTTTCTGAGCTCCAACCCAACACCCAACACTACCCCGCTTAGCAAGAAGTGCCCCGTTCTGGACTCTGTGCATTTGAATTTCTGATGGATGTGAAAGGTGCGAGTCTGGGTGTGCACGCATGTAAAGCGCTGGCCCGAGGTGGACAAATGCCCTCTGCTGAGCTCCCAGTGCGCCCCATGAAGGCCAACAAGGGTGGAAGGCTGCACGGAGCTGAAGACCTGTCTGAACATCTGAGCATGAGAGAGAAGGGGGGGCAGGTGTGCGGCGTGTGCACACACCAGGCTCCACATGCTGAGCTGTGAGGTCACAGAAGGTTAAACTGCCCTGCAGAAGCTGCCTGCTGAATATTGCTGATGGCAGCCATCTAAAAGGCAATTTCTGTCTCTCTGCTCCGGGGTGTGTTAGAATTCTGGCCGCCTCAGGCAGAAAACCTGACTTGCACCAGCCTGCGCCTGCCTGGACTCCCCACCTTTCCCTTCCAGCGCCCTGCACCTCAGGAGAAGGGTAGGATGCCACACTGAGGCTCACGTGCCAGGGATGCACACGCATGCACACACATACACATGCACATGCATGCACACACGTGCACACACATGCAGCACATACATGCACAGACATGCGCACACGTGCACACAGTGATTGCTGCACACACTGCCGCAGGTGCGGGCTCCAACAGTTCTGAGAAGTGAAGCCAAGGAAAGCTCAGGGTGTGACAGAGTTCTAGACACTCCAGAAGCGACTGTCTTGGCACCGGCCCCTCCCCTGATGTTCCTAATCCTGTCACCCTCTGTTCTCTCCACAGATATTAGCGCTTCCTGCATTCCAGGTCCCCACACCAGGACTCAAGACACCCGTTCTTCCATCTCTCTGTCTTAAAGAGCCACAGTGCTGCTGGACTCCCACAGGGGTCAGGGCACCAGTCCACCAGAGGCACCGTGACACAATATGGCAGACTGGGAGGCCTAAGCAACAGAGC
>NDGN011489225.1:0-11528 GCA_002564285.1 Tympanoctomys barrerae | reverse complement strand
TCCTAGCGATTTGATTTGAAACTGTCTAATTGCTATTTGTTTACCAATAAAATTATGAAAAAATGCTAAATATATACAATTAGATTACTCTAAGTAAAAGAAGTTGCCTATTTTATATGAGTGAGCTTGATCCAACCACGTGAAGCTTTAAGAGCAAAAATCGAGGTTTTCAGAGAAAGAATGCCACCTCAAGACTTTAACACACAAATCTTGCCTTCTTTTCTGCTACTATCCTGCCATACAAGTCTTAACCTTCTGCATAGTAAAGAAAAAAAAAACTAGCATTGTGAAGAGACAGCCTACAGAACAGGAGAAAGCTCTTCTTCCAATAATCCTGTTTTCCTAGATTAGTATCTAGAATGTATAAATCATGAAAAAACTTAGCATCAATATATGACTCTTTTAACAATAATTTTCCAGTTCATGGTGATGGAAGTTTGTTCTGTCATCTAGTGTCTTCTTCAATGTCTGTCTTTAGTTCTGTAATCTTCATTGTAGAGGCTTTTTGCCTCTTTGATTAGGTTATTAGGTTTATTTCTTTGATGATACTGTGGATAGAATTATATTTCTGATTTCTTTCTCAGCTAGTTTATTATTGGTATATAGAAACACAGTTGATTTGTAGCATTGATTTCTGTATCCTTCTACTTTGCTGAATTTATCACCTGTGAAAGTGTGAAAGTCTTTTGGTGGAGTCTTGTTTTGAGTATCTTCTCATTGCTTGGACAAAAATACCCAACGCTTGTAAGTTAAAGAAGTTAGAGGAGAAACAGATTATAGCATTGCATTCCAGAAGCTCCAAACCTTCCTTCTTTACCTTTCTATTTCATCGAGGCTACAAGCCTATTTGTTGGTGCCACTCAAACCCAGGGGTAAGTCCAGAACCGCACTAACCCAGTCAGAGAACTAACCCAGTAACACATGCCTCTGCTCCAGTCACCTCCCAGAGGTCTCTACTATGAGCCCGTGAAGTTTTAGGGCATCTAGATATCAGCCATAGCAAGCTTTCAGGGTCTTCTAACTATGACAGCATATCACCTGCAAGCAAGTGTAATTTGATTTTTTCTTTCCTAGTTTTAAAATCTGTTTTATGTACTTCATTCATCGGCATGCTCTGCTAAAATTTCAGGTAGTATACTGAATAGGAGTGGAGGATGGATATACCTATCTTGTTCCTTATTTTAAAAGAAATGCTTTTAGTTTTTTCCCATTCAAAATAATGTTGGGTGTGGGTTTAACATATATAGTCTTTACTATTTTGAAATGTGACTCCTCAAAACCCAGTTTCTTTAGGACTTTTGTAATGAAGGGATGCTAAATTTGTTGAGGATTTTCTGTCTCAATTAAAATGATCAAATGATTTTAATTCCCATCTCTATTTACATGGTAAAGCATGGTGATTGATTTGTGTGATCTGATCCATACATTATGATCAAGTAGGCTTCATCCCAGGTAAGCAAGGATGGTTCGACACATGTAAATTAGTACATATAACCAGAAGCATGGACCAAAATCAAGTGATCATCTCAGTAGAGGAGGAAAAAGCCTTTGACAAAATCCAACATCCATCCTGAGAAAAACTCAGGAAATGGGTACAGAAGGGCCTTATCTCCATATGATGAAAGTAACTTACGACAAGGTAATGGCCTGTGTGACATTAAATGGGTGAAAACTGAGAGATTTCTTTCTAAAAACAAGGAGAAGACAAGGATGTCTACAGTTACCACTCCTATGCAGTATAGTACTGGAAATATTGGAGTAATTCAGCAAGAGAAAGGAAAATATCAAATTGTCATTATTCACAATTAACATGATCGTCTACATAGAAGACACCAAAAATTTCACCACAAGACTCCTGGAGTTAACAACCGAATTCCATAATGCAGCAGGACATGAAATCAGTCGTGCTCCGGTGCGCCCACTGTGAGCTCACTGAGAGCAAAATTAGGAAAACAATGCCACTCAGAAGAAGATTGAGAAACATTCAATACTTTGGAATTAGCCTAACAGAAGAAGTAAAGGACCTCCACAAAAAAAGGTAGAACTGAAAAAACAAAAAAAAGATTGAAGAGAACTTCAGTAATGGAAATGAATTTCTGTTCCTCAATAGGAAGAACCAATGTTGCCAAAATATTCATATTTCCCAAACTGATATATGTAGATTTAGTACAGTCCTAACCAAAATACTAACAGCACTCTTCAAAGAACTGGAGAAACAACCCTTCAGTTCACAGAATCAGAAAAGAACTAGAATAGCAAAAGCAATTTTGGGCAACAAAAGTGAAGCAGGAGGATCACAATCCTTGACTTCAAGTTATATTACAAAAGCTATGGTGAGAAAAGCAGCATGATAATTGTGCAAAAGCAAACATAAATGAACGGAGCAGAGTAGAGAGTGCAGAAGCAGCACCAGGCACATCCAACCATCTGATCTATGACGAACGTGCCAAAAACGTATGCGGCAGGAAAGATAACCTCTTTCATAAATGATTCTGGGAGAATTAAATATCTACATGCAGAAGGTTGAGTCCAGATTCATTTCTCTCACCATGCTATAAACTAAAATAAAAATGGATCAAAATCTAATTTTAAAACAGAAAAAAATCTTCTAGAAGTTAATAAAGGTAAAACTTAACAAAAAATTTTAATGTATTTGGTACAGGGTTTCACTATACAGCTCAGTCTCATAGCGATCCTTCCATTTCAGCCTCTCCAGTGCTGAGATTACAGGTGTGCACCACCGCACCTGGTCTTGGTAGCTGGCTTGGTACATTCACCTGGGGCAGGACCAGCACAGCTTGCAGGAACATGGATTGAACCCAGGTCGTTGTGCTTGCCTACACAGGTGCTGAGACCTTGAAAATCCTTGACTGCAAATTATATTACAAAAGCTGTAGTGAGAAAAGCTGCATGGTAATGAATCTAGGCAGAGAGTTTCTCAACAGAACCTTAGTTGCATTAGAAATAACATTAAGGGTCATTGAATGGAATCATACCAAGTTAAAAAAGAACTGCTCACTAGATGAAACAATTGATAGAGTGAAGAGAAAACCTATAGAATGGGACATTTTGCTATTTTCACCTTTGACAGGGGACTATTATCTAAACTATATAAAGAATTAAAAAAGTAAAACTCGCAAATAAACCCAATCAAAAAATAAGTGAATGAAATGAATAGACACTCCTCAGAAGTATATATGCAACTATTGAGAAGATTGTGTGATTTTTGTCTTTGTCTCTGTTGATACGGTGTATTACATTTATTGATTTGCATATATTGAGCCATCCCTGCATTCCTGGAATAAATCTCACTTGCTCACGGTACATAATCTTGATGATTTGCTGCATTCTGTTTGCTAGTGTTTTATCTGGGACCTTTACATCTATGTTCATTAGGGAAATTGATCTGTGGTTCTCTTTTCCGGTTGGGTATTTCTCTGGTTTTGGTATCACGTTAGTGCTTGTCTCCAGGTAGTAAGTGGATGCAACTAGAGACCACACTCAGAAATGAAATCAATCAGACCTGCATGTGTAAACATCATGTTGTCTGCCTAGAGTAAGACCCTGAAAGAGTAAATAAAATGGGAAAAGTGCCATAGATACTGAGAAAGTGAAAGAAAGTGTTCAAAGGCAAGGAAAAATTGGGATGAGGGAAAGGAGAAAAGAAAGAAAGTAGGGAAAAAAGCAATATACATACATGTATGCACAGGACAGCTTGGATGATTGTACTGCTGATTTCTGCTGGTCTGTTGAAAGCAGAAGTTAATGCTTAAATTTATTTTCTCTTTTTTAAAATTTGTTATAAGTTTCTGACCAATTTTGCATGTTATATCAGGTAATCTGAACAACTTATTTGAAGACAACAATCTGCAATACAACAACCACTGTTGAATTCCTATCATTTTGTTTAGGGAAATTCTGTATCATTTCGAATGTTTCTTTTTAAAAATTTTTTAGGTTTTATTTTTTTTTAAAGAAATACAAATACAGAAAAAACCCCAAACAACAAATAGCTTACAAATTCTGGATACCCTTATACTAAAAAATAAATGTACAAATGGCCAATAAATACATAAAAGAAAATGCTCAACATTACCATTAGATATTAGAGAAATGAATATTAAAACAGCATTGAGATTCTGTTCTTCCAAAAGCAATAGGCATCATCAAAAAATCAAATAAGAAATGCTGGTGAGACTTCAGGAAATATGGAACTCTTTCGCCTTGTTGGTGGGAATGTAAGCTCGTACAACCACTGTGGAAATCAGTATGGAGATTTTTCAAAAAGAAATTGTATAGGAATTCCATTGGCCTAGTTCTTCCCTTCTAGGCATCTTTCTGAATGAAAAGTATATTATAGTGATACATGCATATCACTATGTGAAAAATAATAATTATTATTTATAATAACTCACAATAACTAAATCTTGGGAGTGTTCTATAAAGTCATTGACAGATGAATGAATAAAGAAAATGTCATATTGACACACACCAGAGTGCTATGCTGCCAAGGAGAGGGATAAATGAGTCATTTGTAGGAAAGTAGATGCACCTTGAAACTACAGTGTCATAGTTATACACAATAGAGTACTACTAGCCCTCGATAATATTAAGCAAATTAAGTCAAAATCACAAAATCTTAAATAGCACTTGGTGCTTTTTAGATGAGCAACCCCAAATATAAACGAAAAGCAAAATACGATATTAGGATATGGCTTTTTCTCATAAAAGAAGTGGACAAAGAAAGGAAGGGGGCAGGCAGCAAAGGAAATGAGATGAGCAAAGAATTAAGATGCATCACGTGCAAAGACCCATTTGTCATAAGGAATAACTGTCACACACTGCCACTATGAGCTAATAGAAACACGCATTGCAGAGAGAAGAAATAGAATAAAATACCAATTAAAATAATGACTCCATCACAGTTATAAATAGGAAAGAAGTATTATTGTTATAAACTGAAAGGTTAAAAATTAATAAAGGTTAAAAGCAATATAATTTAAACATGGAAAGGTAGGGACAGGGAAAGTAGAAGAAGGAAGATAAAAAAAAAAAAACAAAGATGAGGAAGGAAACAAAAAAGAAATTCAAAATCCAGCTAAGGAATAAAAAAAAAAATACAATTCAATAAAAATAATAGAGAACACCAACAAACAAGAAAAAGAAAAGGCATAAAGAAATACAGGGCAGAAAGAAGATGCCCAAGAAAGAAAGAGGAAGAGGAAGAGGAGGAGGAGGAAGCACATTGCTCCGCTCCGAGCACCTGCGTGGTGTGCTGGCCGAGCCCGGCGTCAGCTGGAGAACGGCATGCACAACCCATGGATTGGTGCAGTCCTGACTACGTCTGAGTGATGATTTGCTGGAAGGGAAGACTCACTGGGTGTGTGTGGCACCAACCGACAGGCTTGTAGCCCGGGTGGAATAAAAGGGAAAGAAGAAGGCAGTCTTGCTCTGCTCCTTTAGAGGAGCTGCAGTCTTCACCGCTGCCTTTGGAAAACCATCTCCAGGCTTGCGGTGCAGACTTCAGCATTCCAGTGAAGCCCCTTTAGCCTTTCCATACAAACCATTCATCTGCCTGGTATGGACCCAGGTGGAACTCTGCAGTGGGCTGTGGGCCATGGACTTCTGACTGGATCCTTTGGGGCTCTACTGTACAGACACCCCTTTGCATTCTTCCTTAGCTCACTGCAGAAGGCTAATGTAAGCCTACCTTCTATATCACTATATCTTATCTATTATGTGTATCCCAATATCTATCATTCATTTTTTCATTCATTCATTCATTCATGCATGCATGAATGCATTTCTCTAGTGAATGCTGACCAATAAAGATTGGTAAAATTTCTTTCCAGACCTGTAGTATTGGTAAAGAGGAAGGGCAGCGAGTCTCATAGGGAGCCTTCTGTGTTTATACAGCTCTGTAACTGGCTGTTGCTGAGTGAATGCTGAGCACTCCCTGGTTTTTACTACTTGGCAGGGTTGGTCTGTGGTATGCTGTCTACCTTAGGGCTGTATTCACTCCAGAAGCCTTTCGTGTTTTTATCCTTTGGTTCACAGAGCCACTGCCATCCCCAACTAGCTTAGAGCTAGTAAGGTACCCCAGTTACTCCAGAGAGCCCCTGCCTGCACACATAGGTATGTGGCAAATGTCCCAGCTGAGGCACAGCCATGATCATGTTGGCACTCATCTTCAGCTGAGATTCTACCAGTACAGTGATCCTGGGGCTACTGCTAGAGTGAAGTGTTCACTAGCCGCACCCTGTATTTCTTCAGTAGACCGTTCACCTGCACACAGAGCCAGTTTCATGATTGCATTTCTTTCCCCTGTGTAATTCTTGAGATCCTCTAGAGTCCAAGTGAACTCTCATCTTCATAACGAGAGCTAATCTGTTTGCTTTAGATTTGAGGCATTGAGATTCAAATTCTTCATCATAGATACAGGCTTCATAAAAGGGGCATATTTAAACAATTTTCTTCATTTTTAAGGATATTAAGATCCAATAAGTAGCATCAAACTATTATTATGACATGTTCTTATTGGTCCCATTCATGTAACAATTTTTTCTGCTTCTCTGCGTTAATCGATTACTCTTTTTTGCATAAGTCTATTTTGCCCTAGATGCCGTTTCCTAGGACTCGGGGTCATGCTCTGTGTTCCTTTGTGTTGCTTTCACTGTCTAGCAGACTGTTCCTGGCACACAGATTGCCAGCCCCTCTCAGTACTTGTCACCCGTGCTCACAGCGTTAGGGCCGTGTGCTTTTGCCTTAGCTCTTTCTTTTATTCTCAGCCTATCATTTTCCCATTCTTTTGGTCTTAGCCCCAGGCTTTCAGATTTATTCCGCAGGTATACATTAAGAATTTACAACATGCTAGACATATACCCTACTCTGGAGATACATTTTTAACTAAAACCAAAACATTTTTTTTTGACTTGTGGAACTTGTAGTCTATTAGAGAAAAACTGACATTTGTCAAATATTCACAGAAACAAATACACATGGTCCTATGAGAGAACTGACATATCACCAAATAACCACACAGTGTTCTGTGACACGATGAACAACTGTAACAGGGAACTGTGACAGAAATATTTGACACCCGGAGAATGAATAAAACTCATCTGGGTAAAGAGATAATGCGGGAGTATTGTATGGGAGAACACACGGTAGGTGTGACAAAGAGCAGAGCTGGTTCCGTAATTAGAGACATGGGCCTGGGGCGGGCAGGCCAGCAGTGGGGTGGTGGCACGTAAGCCTCTTTTCTGACCAGGAGCGGGGTGATGACTTGGACAGAGACCTTTTTGACCATTTTCTGTACATACATCCTGATCTTGCTTTCAGACAGTATAATCTGAAAAACTGTAAAGTGCTCAGATCTTATCTTAGAGGAAGTACCTATTTGGAGAATACACTCACAGGAGACGTTGTACAATTTGCTGCTTACAGCCATGATTTTAAGTATAGAAACAGGAAGCCCAGTGTGGCCAGGCGTGAAAGTGGGTTAGGATCCCGGGCGTAAATGTGGTTAGAGAGACAGCAGGGGCCAGACTGCACAATAAAAGTTATATGCTAGGTTAAGGAGATTTTCCTCAGGTGACAGATAGTTTTAAGCTAAGGAGTTAATGGGGTCTGATTTTCATTTTGAAATAATTTCTTTGATTGCTATGTGGAAGAAGAGAACATCTTTTAATCACTTTTGTTCACTTCTTTTGGTGTGAACTAGAATGCTTTTATGTAGCTAATTTATATTATAATTTACTTCACATGACAATATTTTCTTCCATTCAATTATTCGTTGTATCAAGAAGGATTTTGTGTATGACAAGTAATGAGAATCTTGAAAAATGGCCTAAACAAACCTTTTTTTCTCTTATATATAGAATCTTGAAGCAAGTATTCTGAGTTTAGAATAGAAGGGTAACAGACACCAAGGGGCTAACAATATTTAAACTGGCTCTACCAGCAGAATGTGCCCTGTCTCCGGCTCCAAGATGGCAGCTTAATCCCAGTATTCAAAAGTTTTTCCACCTGGCCTCAGGGAGAGGTGCCTCACAGAAGTGAAAGCATGTCTTCTCCCTTCATGGCCTTACTGGAAACTGCATCATACTTCCCAGATCTAGAACTTAATTACATGCCAACACCCAGCTCCAATGGACGCTAGACCATGGAATCAATTTCTGCATGGCCATGTACCTAGATAAAAAATAAATAATTCTTTCCTATCCCTACCTAATAAGGGAAACATGAGTACTGAGGACACATCTGGGCCTTTAGCCACAATCTGTTCCTTCTTAGGGAGGGAGCCCCTGAATCCCAATAAGCTACTAGTTGGGATTCAATTAATTCAAAGCTCAGGATCTCTGAAAGTTAGGCCAGACTGTCCATCAGGTCTGAGCATGACTCCTTATAGTCTAGTGAATCATAAGATAAAAGACAAGTTGTCTGCCATAAACATATACAACTTTTAATGTAAAAGAAAAAGCTAAACAGCAACAGAAACTCTCATTTAGAGAGGAGGAGAATAGAAACCATCATAGTCATTGATCCTTAGAAATTATAAATTCCCCATAGGCAGGAACAGTGTGTGATAATTCCTTGGGTTTGGCTACCTGGAACCTGTTGGTCCTGCTTTTGGGAAGAAACTCCCTTATCTACTGTCCTCTGTTCTGTCTTTGCTCCTGGGAAGTTTTTATCTTTTTTATTTTAATTCAAGGACACTGTTGAGTACAATGGATAATAAAACTTTCTTGAGACTTGAGATTTTTGCAGATCATTTACTATTTCTGTGTTTTGGGAATGTAAGAGTTTAATTTTGAAGTTATTTATATACCTTTATTTTCCAAAGATGGATGTAACAATAATTGCCTTCTCATTAATTTTTTTCATAGTGTGGCTATGCTATTTCACTGTCAGAAAATGGAGTCTCTCTATCCTCTTTTTGAACCTTGAGTCTTTTTGCTGTTTCATCCACTAGAATATGATGGAATAGCACTATGTGACCTCAGAAACTTGCTCTTGGAAACTGGTCTCTTGTTGTGGGTATGTGGAAGCCCAGGCCATGTGGAGAGGTTCCACGCATCATACTGATCCATGGACTTCTCTCGGGCCATAGCCCACAGCCAGCGCAAACCGCTGAATGTGTGAGCGAGGCGTCGGCCTCTGCAGGTTGTGGCTTGACTGAGGGTGTGAACCACCAAGCTGCTCAGTCATTGTCCGTGTCTGAAGGATGGCGATAACAGCGATCACAGACTGCCGTCACGGCACACTGTCACACAGCAAGAACTGACCGACACAAGGCTTTTGCACATGGATATACAAGATGGATAGGTTTTCCTACTACGGTTATCTCTTAAAACAGAGCCAAAGAGGCACTGCTTTGTTCACTCCTGGTTAATTCCATGTATAATTAACAATAGTCACAGTTCTTGAATGAAGTTTTAAAACTGTGGTCTTTTATTTATTGCTTCTTGATTTCCCCATTCTTTCCTCTTGTGTTGGGGTAGCTATCCTGTGATTGAAATAATGGGTTTCATATGGAGGAAACACCCTTAATATCATCTTTGTCAGTAGGCCCACAACCTTTGCATATGGGCAAAAAGTAAAATCCTGCTAAAGCTTTTATTTTGTGGCTACTTGGTATGTATAATTCTCTGTTTCAGAATGAGCTACTGAAGCTGTAGACTTCTCCTATCTAAGATTTATAGTATCTAGAAATACTATAAATCTTAGGACTCCTAACATATCTGTACTTAAGGTCATAATCAGAGGGGACTCTTGTTCTTTTTCTTTTATTAAGCAAAGTTGAATTCCCTTCCATCTCGGCAGACTGTCTAGTCTGGCCTTTATTTAACCTTTTCTTGACAGACATTACTGAAAATGGTAGTACAAAATCAACAGCCACCAACATCCTGTGTCTTTTCTAATATTTCCCTTAATGCTTCAGCCCTGTTTGGCTTGTGACCTGTCTTGCAAGGTGTCTTAGTCATTTTCTCATCACTAGAATGAAATACCTGACACCCACTATTAAAGTAGGAGAGATTAACTTATGTTTTATGGAGAATCAGTCAATGGAAAGATGGCTCTTCAGCAGAAATAGCATGGTGGAAATGCACAACAGATGAACAATGCTTACCCCATGACATCTGGAAAGCAGAGGGAGAAGGAGGAGCTAGGACCAAAATTAAACCTCACCAGATTATGCCTCAAATGCCCAAATCTGGCCAGATCACATCTCTAAATAAAAGCAGCTGTTGGGGGACATTTTAGATCTAAAAGAGCATATTTGCTCCTGGCTCTGAAAGGATCATATCCATCTCATGGGAAGTGTAATATACTCCTAAGACTTGCCAAAATCTCAACAGCTTTTACATTTTCAAAAGTTCAAGTTTCTTTCATGACTCAAGGCAAATGGAAGGTTTATAGGTAATAACCTATACACTTACGTAAGAGTAAAAATAAGTCACATAATCCCAGGGTACAATAGTACAGGGTAAATCTTCCCATTGCAAAATAGAGGAATAGGAGCATAGAGAAGAATCAGACTAAAGCAAGACTGAAATCTTGCTTTAGTAGGGCAAATGCTAAATCCCGCAGCTTCACATCTGGAATCTGGGCACATGGCAGCGAGGTGTGAGCTCCAAAGGACTTGGGCAGCCCTCCTCGATGGCCTTGCTGCTTGGAGCCCACATGGCCTCTGTCTTGGACTGGCTCCATTCATGCCCTGCAGCCTTCTAGCTGACATGCCATGTCTCTGATGTCTCTGATTTTCGGGGGCTCCCTCTGCACCTTTGGCTTTAGTCCCCCAGCCTTGCACATTGCTCTCTCAGGGGCTTCTTGGCTAGCCTCACACTCTGCCTTTGAAATCTGAGTGGAAACCTCCTTGACCCCACAACTCTCCCATTCTGCATACTGCTCAGCCTGCTTCCCAGCTCAGGGGCATCAAGGACATCTGAGGGGTGACCTTGCTGTCCAGCACAAGCACACAGTGGGATACTGTTACGCAACCACAAGTTAGCAGTGGACAATGACACATGTGCCCTGAGGGCAGCATGCAAGAATGTAAACATGAGATAACAACCCATGTGAAGATCATAAAATAAAGATGTAGCAGCTCTGTGCTTGTGAACTCTCTCCATGCTGCCGGCTGTTGCTGCTGGCCTCCTGCACCTGTGCATTTTTTAACCCAGTGGCCTCACCCTCAGAAATCTCCCGTGGGCCCTCTGGGTGGGCTGACAGTGGAACATAGTGGGCTCCTGTGGACTGTGACTGCACCAGTCTGTGAGGGCCTTGGTGACAGAGCATGTTGTAATGAATCCCATGAGACCAAATCCTAGGAGGCCCTTCTTCAACAGGGGTTCCAGAGCCTCTCCTCCCAAATGAAAGGTTTACCTTTTTTCATATTTGAGTCCATAGTCCATGGGGTATTGCTGATTCCTGAGATTCTTTCAGTGATCATCCTTTTTTTCCCCAGAATTTTATTGATAAACAAATAGCAATTAGACAGCTTCAAATCAAATCGCTAGGACAGA